>JAHZNK010000888.1:0-16436 GCA_027744615.1 Lepidocyrtus cf. nigrosetosus NNG-2020 | reverse complement strand
CAAAAATTCGTGTCGTGTGGTAAAAAAATCTTTGCGTTTGTTATATTTTTACCCGAGTTTATGATTAGTTTTTTAAAAAATTCAGTAAATACACAACCATTGTCAAAATGATTACCCAATTGCTTTGCAATTTATTAAGTTTTCTTATATTTATTATTTGACTGTGGAGGAAATGAGACCAAAATAGAGCCATCACTTTCATCTTTTTGTTCCGGATATTGCCATCAAATAGAGTAGACGGCGGACTGGAGCTGCTTTGAAAAGGCTGACATCATAGAAAGATGGGAAGGCATTCATTTCATTTTGCATTTTATATCTGACTGTACTACACGACTAATGTGCTAAAGCCTGTCGGCACAAAGATAGGTAATGATAACAGTATAACGCTTGGATTAGTTTTCTTCGAAAAAGTTCATTCAAATGGGATTTTATGCGTTTGAATGAAGTGAAAGGAACAATAATCCTTACCCAGGATAGCCACCCGCACAATGTCGAAAGTTGTTGTGTTCCTGACAGGACTGAAGAGTTGAATTGACGAGAGAAAACCAAAAATTGAAGTAAAATATTGAAAACATGGAAGCAAATGAGTAGACAGGGCACAGGCCAAAAGGCATGGCATTGTAAAGACAGACGCAGGCAAAAGCGGTAAAATAAAGCAGACTTTTTCTAAAATGTATTAGTTGGGAAATCTAATGTTTTGATAGCTTGTCAGTTCAACTCATTTACTAGCTTTTGTCGGTTTCTTTTCTTTCCAAGAAAGTGAAGGAACGATGGTTGACTAAAAGGGAAAAGAAAATGGGATTTATGACAATGCTGTCATCAAACGTAAACGCTTTAACTTGAAATATACTTTAGCAAATTTAGTTGTGCAATATTTTAAGCTGTTTTTTGAAATGTACTAACAAAGATCCTATTCAGCCTTAAAAACAATTATTTTGAACCAATTAAAAACCAAATTCATTTACATTTTTGAAAGTATTATGGCAAACAGAATCCACTTAACCTCGAATTTAAGGACATAAAAGTGTGCTCACATTATAATATTTTTTCTGAAAGAAACAATTAGGATATTACGTAACAATTGAAACCAAAAAACATGAAATGGGTGTAGATTTAAAAAGAAACCTGAACAACAACAGCAGTGATTATTATCCATTGATCTAAAATTGTTTTCAAGGTAAACGATTAAATCTATTTCATCTTCAATTTTTCATTGTAAATTTTAACCGTCATCTTCATCATGATAATGATAATGATCAAAAGTATAATGTTTCATAATAAACGAAACGTGACAACAATTCCTTTTCTATTATTACGCCGCGAACAATATGGAACAGTCACAATACGACCGCCAAAAGGTAAAGTGACATGGCAAAACTTCATGTTTTAATTTTTGTCAGAATTGCTCTTAGTCATGCATATGAATGGCAAGCGTATCTTTAGACATTTATTTACGTGGAAATAGTAAATAGTCACTGGCAGGCAGTGAGAAATGTTATTTTTTCTGCTGCAGTTTGATTGCTGATCCCATGAATAACAATGACTGGGCGGTACCCTTGTAAAGAAATGTTATGTTGACAGGATTTCAACTTCAAATTTCATTGTTGAATTGTCGCTTGCTCATTGGGAATGGAGAGAATGTCATCTGTTTCTGTCTTTGTGTGGGTCGAAACGTGAAAGAAGTTGATTTGCTACTGTCATGAATTTCATTTGTAAAATAAAAAAAGTTTTGTGAACGCTTCAAAGCCAAAATTCCTCCGACAATAAAAACATTTCACAAAAAAGGAATTGAAGATGACTTGCCTTATAATTTTTACGTGCGCTTTTTTCTTGTAAATGTAGTAAAAAAAAGAGATAGAATATGATTTTCTGTTTCGTTTCATTGGATTCCGTATTTGCACCACAACGTATAAATCAATTTCACCTTGTCAAATAAAGCCTTGTCTTATGTGATTTTTATCTTAATACCTCCTCTTCTTCTCTCCTAAAAAATTGTCAAATCCTTGTCATCCTTTCATTCATGTCGTTTATAGTACCTTCTAACTTAACTACGAAGGATAGTTTCAAAGAAGGTGACGTGAGGAAAGATGTTATCTGGCAGCTGCTGCTGAGCCAATTGTTATGATGAGACAGACCAAGAGAGGGACATTCCGTATATAAAAGGATTGTAAAAACTATAATGATTTTTATTATTAAAATATACCTCAAGAAGATATCAAAAGGCGTATTATGCCAACCCATATCATCATCGTCATCATGCAAAAAAATAGTAAAATGTCATGAATCAACATGATTCATGTGATGTCAGTTGACTATTTTGACTTTATAGTTATTCTGCATTATGATTATGATTATTGTTGTAATTCTGCTGGTAGAGAGATGATGGTGGTGGTGGTGGTACTGCGGAATGGCTAATCTGAAAATCAAAGTGGACAGCCTTACAGACATGTAACATGAGACATGTCGTAATGAAGAAAAAAATAGCTTTATCCTGAAAATGCCGCCTTACCATTTAAAGTAAAAAGCTACAAAGGGATCTCTGTCTCTTGCTGCTCCTGTCTGTATTGTTGAGGCTTCCCTGCATGACTTTGAATGAATAACAATAATTAATAATTTTCTCGTGAATACACAAACAGAGAGTGACACCAGCGCATTTGAGCGTCTTTGTCTTTGCTTTAGACCATGATTAATGATTAATTTATTTATAAAAGACGCTTCTCATACAGAGAGATATATGAATATTATATCCTCCAACTTGTTATTTAATGGTTGACGACTCTGAAGACATTCCTTTATTAAGGAATTACAGTTTTGTTGTATTTTGCATTATATTACACACTATATGACTTGACATATGGCATAATAGACTTTATGTTTTCTACAACGACATTTATATCCTCATAATTCATTTTATACGGAGAGTCATTTTCTTTTTGATAATTTCTTCTCGGTCATCGTCTTAAATTTTTTTAACTGGTCGTGCGTGTTCATAAATTCCCCTCACGTAAAATATGTCGTGGTGATATGCAAGCGTAACAAAACATGTTTTAAGGACTCATCAAAAAGTTATTATCAATATATTGTTGTATGTAAAGTTTTTGCCATACAAGTAAATTATATTTAACGCCAGCATACCTCCATTTTAATAATAAAAAATCCCCCAAAATTGCCTTCCATACTTTTTATTAAACTACTTTCCCAATGCATCACACAAGTACTAAAACATTATCAAGTACTTAAATTTTCCATTCCGTTTGAAATAGATGTGTAAAAATACCTAAATAGTAAAATTTGGCTTTTATATTACTTTTTATGAAGTCATAAATTTTAGCCAAGGCATGTATACCTTGACAGGATCTGACGTGCAACACAAAATGGTATTTTGCAAAGAAAATATTAAACATTTAAAGATGAACAAATTAACCCTTTTAACTACGGTGCTGCGAGGAGATGAGCCCAGTGTGATAATGACGATGAAACCTATAGGAGGAGTAAAACAAGCTGTATTATTTTACCTATTTCATCGTTAAAGTACTTTTTACTATTTAAATTTTGAATTTTGTTTTAGAGAGAGTTTCTCCACTTTATGTGAGATTCTAGGGAATTGGTGTTAGCTTTCGTCTAACAAAAGAGTCTTATTATTATCCAATTAATGATGAATCTTGCACATATGCAGACTAATTTTATTGATTGGGTTTCAGTCATTAAGGATTTTATTTTGTTAAATTACAATCAAGGAGGAGTAGCATTTCTTGGGAGAGTATGATTGTATTGAACATCGATTATGGCGTCATCATTAAAACAATTTCTTTCTTTTCGACAATTTATATGATGCTTTGTACAAAACCAAGTTGTTTATTGCCGTTGGTTAGAATTTTATTGGATATACCTCAAGGCTATTTTATTTTTATTGCAATACTACACAACTATTACTCTAAAAGATGCGGAGAATTGTTACTTGTTTTTTTAACCTGTCAGCATTATTCATACCTGTCAAATCAACGAAGCAGTCAATTCATAAAAATGAACGAGTTGAGAAGATTTACATGCAATTTATTCTCTTCCTTTTACTGATAATCACGATGATTGACTGACATTTAACAAGAACACATTGCAATAACAAGGAGCATAAACAAGTAGTGAGCCTTTCAATTCCATAATTTCCTATTCCTCCTTAAATTTTATTTGCCACCATGACGCGCAGTAAAAAATATAAGATGCAGGAGAGAGATCTAAAAAGAGTAGAAATGTAAATTTATGTCTTTTTATTTGCCAAGAATATATCAGAAATTGCTCTAGCTCATAATATTTTCAAGCTGTCTTTCATCCATAAAAATTATGCGTTTTCTGGTCAATCAAATTGTTTTACGATCTGTGATTACTGCTGAGATACGGGACATAAATTAAATTTGACTGTGATTGATTCACAAGCGTTTCCTTTAGTTTGATAACCCTCCAAAATGTTATTATGACTCTACTGCACAGATTTTATATGGCCTTCTTCTTTCCTCCTCCTCTCAATTCAACTTTGCTGCTGTATGGATTGCTATCGATTGACATGAATTTGCACTATTTTAAGGAAATAATAAAAAATCATATTTTTTAAAAAGTTGCTTAAAATCATTTTTCAATTATATTGCAATGTTGAGTAGGATTTGGAATACAATAAGCATCGTTAAAGGTTTAAAGGCCAAACGCCCATGAGTATAACGAAGCATCAATCTTTCTGATGGTGTTCTCAGTAACTATCTTTTTAAACATTTTCCTTCATGTTGTTTGATTTTATTGCAGTACTTGCCAGTGACGGATGATGGTAGGCTCATTTATCTTAAAGAAAAATAATAAAAAAATATAATTCCAAGTGCGATATCCAAATGGCCAGAAAACAGGTAATAAAGAAGCTTTAACTCTACAACCATTATATCCACATGAATTTTTACATTTTTACACAATAAAAGAGAAGAAGGAAAAATAAAAGAAATATATGCTTTTAAAAAGGAGCCGGACACTCTTACAACATGCATACATTTGTCAAACTGCAGNAAAAAGGAGCCGGACACTCTTACAACATGCATGCATTTGTCAAACTGCAGGGGGTCTAACAAACGCAGTAAAAAGGGTCATTCTTTGTAAAATATTGGAATTGTAATAATATTTCATTTTCCTCTAATGTGAATGATGTGCACGAGAGAGTAAAGTAGCAGTGGTGGTGGAGGCTATCACATGGTGGTGGTGGTAGTGGTTACTTGTAAATGATCCTTTACCTGTCAGCCTCTCCTTTAAATGGCGGTGTCCATTTTGAGGAACAAATGTTGTTAAAAACCTTAAACAGTTAAAAAAGGGAAATGCTGCGCAGAAAAGACGGTTGTTTATTGCCGACAATGCTGATAGTTTCTTACGTGTCAAACACATTATTCTTTTTAGTTGGATGTCAAAAGAAATATTCAGCAAATATTGAAATAACCAAGAAATAACTAATCAGCCACTATAGCAAGGCACATGGCAAGGCACAATCTTATGTTGAATGTGCATACTCTTTTGGTCTGTTAATCAGTTTAATTTTATCTATGAACAAAAATCCTACTTAAAATAATTATGTTTATTGTTGGAGTGCATTACTTCATATTTTAATAGATATGTCCCTGCTTCTTCCCGCCTGTCTCCTCCTGACATTCCATTTTAAACGTAGTATTTTGTTTCCGGAAAATCTGGAGCTTCAACATCCAGTCATTATTTTATCATACGATTCATATCTTCTAGTCTGACTTATGCCTGCTACATCCTTCTTCTTCTTATATAACAATAAAAAATTCTATTAGAAATTCAGCTTCCCCTAAATCTCTCTTGCTAGTTTCCCTTTCTTCTCTCCCTAAAAAGCCTGTCTTCTTCAAGCCCACTGAAAACATCATATCAAATCTATAAATAAATAATAAAAAGAGATGAAGTTTGAATGGAACCTGTCAACGTCAAGTACACATGTTGAGTTAGCGGCCCCTTTTCATCATTTCGGCTAACTATCCTGTCTGTCTGCGTTCTCAAATGCAGAAAGAATGAATGAAGAGTGTGTTGTGTAATAGTATACAGTGTAAAATATGATCATGTTTGTTGTGTGGTTCTAATCAAAAAGCATCCTTCAAAGATGAAGTTTTTTCTTCCTTTCCCCAAAACCGTCCATGTACATGTTCAACAGAAAAGTTCTGGCTGTGAGCTAGTCTCATTCAGCATCCACATCCTCTGAGGATGATAATGGCATAGAAGAAATCTTGTGATGTAAGCGAGAAAATGAAGCTCTATCTCTGCAAGTGTTGATGCTACAGCAGAGAGCTACTGATGATGAGAGAGCTGTCAGGAGCTAATCATAGGTTGTCTCACTTGTCTCATCCCATTCTTTAAAGTGAAATTATGACGATGATGATGATCATGATTGTGCTTGATGTTTGCTGCTTTGCTTCAAGCTTTTCGGCGAAAAAATCGTTGATGAATCTTTAGGGGCTGACAGAGATGGAAAATGACGTGAGTTGATATAATAACACTTTGCTTCACATTTTTACTTTAGAAAAGCAGAGAAACAGACATTGGACAGCTATCTTGTTACTGCTATGGAAAAATTGTTTCTAAAAATTTAGCTTAAAATCATGGTTCCTTCCAGTTTTAACCATTCATTTCCATCAAAAATTTACAAAATGTTTTCCAGGTTAGTCTGTCTGCTACAGCAGTTTTTTTTTCAGCGTGGAAATAGAAATATGGAAGAAAGATGAATAAGAGGGAAAGATGAAAGCAAAGCGCTGCTGAGAGAATGTTATTATCACTTATCCTTGAGTAGACTTGAGTGACGGACAACTTGTGTTATGTACTCGACAATGACAGCGTATGGTAAGTGTCTTTCTTTTCTCTTCCTTCAGAAGCAGCATCAGCAGCGTGTGTATAAAGTACCAAACAATAACTTTTTGAGGTGAAGTACAAAAAAGAACAGCGTATTTTTCAGGGCTGATGTTTTTATAACTGAACTCTATATACCGCCTTTCTTTTTCAACTTCTTGATTCCATTTGCAACTGTCAGTTTCAGATAGGAACATGACAGGAGTCCAGATTAGATATTAAGTTGACTAACTGCCAGCAGATAACATGGATTTTCACAGATTCTTTGTAAATGAAAACAGAAATATTAGAAAATTTTTAAAGAATCTTATGTAAGAAACATAAAATTAGCAATGTGTCATGTCTCTATTGAGTTTAATTAAAATTCTTTATAATTTTCTAAAGTTGAATTGAAACATTAGGTTTTTTATAATGCCAGGAGACCCGTGCAAATTTTTAGGTCATAAACGAATTTTGTAGCTCGGCTGACAAGAAAGACATAAAAAACTCAAACATGACCTGCATATTATAAGCTTTTTTATATTGCAACCATAAAATAAATAGGCTAAACATTGGTCCACAAAAGTGGCGATTCTCTTTGTAAACTCCGTAAAACCGTTTTCCGTTCAACGGTTCTCCAGTTATTAAAGTTGATCTCCTCTCAAATGCGGTCATGTGTATAAAATCCCTTTTAATCCTTTGGCCTGTAATTGTAATAACGCTGCTTAATCTTATTTTTTATTTTTATTGATTTATTGCAAGAATATAATGTTAAAACATGTAGCAGAAAAATATTAACACCGGTGGCGGCATCCGCTACAACCTTCCAATAAAACCCTTTATCAAACAAAAGTTGTAAATTGCCATAATCCACAACTATCATAAAAATTTTGAGTGACTGCAGAAGAAAGCTTGATAGAACAGTTCCGTTGTTGGCAGAAAAGCCGAGCCTTGACTTGCTTTTGCTATATGTACTATTTGACCAAATTGCTATACAACTACATCAGTTACATAGTCAACTGGACAATAAAAAGACTATTTTGATATCTTTTCCAAAGTACATATTTGTATTTATCCACTTTTCACATTTTTATGGTGATGGTGATTGTCGGAAATTCATATTTTATTAGTGGTCTAGTATTTAGACCACGCCAAAGGCTCTTGTAGAAGGTTCCCTGTCTGTAATAAATAATAAATATGAATATATTAAATCCACCTAGGCTTTTGTGACCAATTTTGTTGCGCATGCCGATTTATAAGTCTTTTTGTCCCACAGGTCATCTACTAAACGTGCGGTATGTCCTATATGAGAAGGATAATCATAGCTATTTTTATGTGTTGCATTAGTATAATAAATAAATTTTGATTAATGAATTTGTACCAAGCTTATGATACGCAGTTCATAATAAATATTTAAAAGTTTAATTAATCATTTAAAAACGTGACGAGGTGAAATTGAATCTTCATGGTTAAATATCATTTCAACTGAAAAAGAAAATAAATGACGCTAAAATGATATTGCAACAAAAAAATGAAAAGAAAAATCATGGTTTGATTTGTGCTACCAGGTGGAAATCGTCTAGTCATGTATCTCCACTCACTCACCTGCCTATTATAATGACTCATCACTAGACATTGAAAGCATTGATTGTAGTGAAAGCTCCTCCGATTTAAACTTGAAACAAAAGAAAAACTCTGGAAGTATACTAGAGTATACCAGTGTAAGTTGGAAATAGGAAAATGGTGAGTTATTTCGTCATACATAAAAATAGCTAATTTATAAAGAAAGACAATCCGTTGTTTCACAAGTCAGTCGTCTATTAAGAAAACAATGTGCATCACCAATTTCAAAGCTTTTTTATTGTTTCCCTTCCATTCCAGTCAAATTGAATGAATCCTACATTCTTTTCGTACTAGGTTAGCCCATTGTAAACAAAAAATAAGCCAGTTCTGTGTGTGTAATAAATGCAGTTTCACGACCGAAACGAATGAATGATGACAGAAAAGCAATGGCTGTATGTGAAGTGCCGACGACAGGAGCGAATGAAGCTTGAATGAAATGATAAGAGAAAGAGCAAGGAATGAGGACGAATTCAAAAAACGGTTTAAAGCGATTTATGATAAGAAAAAGACTTTCGTTGTTGCTGATAATTATGGAGATGACAATGCGGGTTCTTTTATTAGGAAAGCCAAACGTTTGCACTGGCATTAGTAGCTGGTTACAAAAAAGTTGAGAAAGGAACATGATGCATGCAAACGGTAGCGGAGAAATTGTGTAAGATCTGAATCTGATGATGACTAGTGAAGTGCCTTCCTGTAGTGGCGGCATGTTTTGTAACAGAAGAGAATTAGAAAATGTACACAGTTTGTTGAAAATAAAAGGAAAGAGTGTGACGGATTTTTGAATTTATATTTTCTAAATTGAATTTAATTAACTGAAAATTACATGCAGAGTCACATCCTGTGTCTTACGGAATGAGATTGTGAACCCATCAAATGTATTAAAATTATTGAACTTGGCGATCCTTTCTGTTGCTTTGCATATTAAAATGACATAAAATAAATCAATAGCACTTATCGTTAAAACACTTGATCATATGCTATGTGTTGTTCGAGCGACGATTTACATTTATTTGCCAAGATTAGAGTAAGTAATAGAACAGTTTTATTCGATTTATTCCTAGAAACAGATCCCTTTTCTGTTACTCTGACTTTTGTGCTAATATGAGAATATAAAGATAAAGCAATGACCACAATTTCTTGTTAATGAAGACATATGACGTAATTTCTTGCTAATAATGCTTTTCTCTAGTCAACCTAAACTGTTTGAAATCTAGCTGCAATAATGTCACTATGCTTTAGTGAGTGGGTGAATAGAAAGAGAGAGAGCCCTATCAGATCAGATTTGCTGGGGCAGTATTTATTCACGGAGACAAAATGAGAATTTACAAGCCATTTTGGTGCATGAGGCAAAAGTGGGGAGATTCATGGAACGATATATTTACTCACTTTTCCCTGTCGCCAGTGCAGTATTGAATGTCAACATGACACGCAAAATGGCTAGTTTCCTTTCTCCCTTGAGTGATTTAAGGGCAATGAATTTTCGCCAATCTTTTTTTCTTCCAGCAGCAGCATTGGGGAATGAGGGAGGGAGACGTAGAGAATATATATATGCACACGAGGCAGACATTAGCGTTTGAAGGATAATGGAGAAATTAAACCTTCAACTAAAATTCTTTTACCCGATTCATTTTAGAACTGTTATTGCTCTTCTTTTCTGCCACGCCGTCGTCCACCAAGCCACCACCTCATGAAAGCCGTCCATTCCAATTCACCGAGCATGCAATCGAAGTAGAACAAGCTACAAATCTTTCTGAATCAGTATATTACGTATCTTTCGTCGTACTTGTCACTATTCCTTGTACTTTATTACTCCATATGCATATTAAACAGTGAAATTTAGGAAGAGCTCGACAAAATTTATATGTTCGGGTTTTAAGAGAAAAAGGAAGTATTTACTGACGCTCCCATTACGGCAACTATATTGATGCTACTTGCGTTACTGGTGAGAAGAGATTAGAAAAGGACTTCATGTCGGTTAGGTTGAGGAGACTCTTTCTTTGGCCCATGTATTTGTGTGTGTGTCCTTTTCTCAGAGAGTCATTTAGAAGGAAGACAGAGGAGACGGCGGAGTTTTGACTGGGAAAAGACAACAAAAAGGGCTTCGTCTTTTTGGTTATGCCCCTGGTGTGGTTATTTGATAGGAAGCCGAAAAAGAAGCGGAGAGAGAAGTTATGTTTCCCAGCTTTCTCATATATTTTCCAAATGTGACAGTTCAAGTCGCCAGAGAAAGTTCTAGATACTTTATCGCAACTGTATATCATCCAAGCTGGGGCTCCCATCCTCCTCCTCTTCTTTTATTTTCTTTTCACAAATAATAACCAAAGTTGTGCATGTTAACAGATGAGAACAGTAGAAAATAAATAAAATAATACCACTTTACTGCCAAATATTTTAGCTTAAATTGACTCTCCTCTTTCCGATTTGAGCACTTCCAATCCCAGTAGCTTTCTACTTTTCTACATATATAAAAGTATTCTCAAAGATAATAAAAATATTCTCCATTTTTTGCAGGTCAACCAGCATAAGTTATCTATTTATACATGCATAAGTAAATAAGCAAATGTTAACAAAAAGTTACATAATAATATAATTTTCCTACTCATAAAAACTCGAAATAGAATAATTAATTACAAACTTTCTACTTTTAAATTCTCCATTCAAGTCAACCAATTTTTCCAGTTTTCTGGAAAAAAAAGTTTCATTTTAAAAAGATGAAAACAGTCACAAGGCATAATAAAAACGAGCGTAATAGAAGTCAAGACCATTCACACTGTCATCATTTATTTCCCCATAAAACCTATTTACAATTTTGTCAGAAAAGTGCTCAAGTAAGAATATCTAAAACAAGCTTTTTTTAAAACATTATAAAATAGCATTATTATATACATATTTACAAGTAGCGTAAATAGACAAAAAATTTATTTTTTCAAAAGGAAAAATGAAGCATTGAAGAAAAGAAGGAGTTGACTGTAAAGTGAGGGTAAAATATAAGAATACGAACGTCTCTCTTCTCTCAGAATTTAATAAACCGAATCCTCAAATACGAATAAAGAGGAAGAGCGTTTGGAAGATAGAACGAAAACGACATAAACATGTCGCTAGGATGGGGATTTGTGTCAAGCGTACAACACTTAATGACCAATATATTTAAAGATAAGCATGCCTCATGTCTCACCATTACAATAAAAAGTTTTTCTTCTTCCTCCGCATTCTCCTCCTCAGATATATCTTCTACACTCCCATCATCCTCGACCATACGAGTACATTTATTTTTCCCCTTTTTTACTACATTTTCTTATTTATCAAGAAATATTGTTGTCGTTGTCGCATAATATTACCCCAGCTACGACAAAATAAACTGAAGAGTAAGATTTGAAATGAAGAAAGAAAGTCGTTTCCCATTCATTAAATCAGTCAACATATTTATTGCTTTTTGCCGGGAGTGGAAATATTGTAATTTATAAATATTTGTGATCAGCAATTTCCAATTTTAATGTTGGGTGGCTTGTGATGACATGCGTAGGATGTGGACAATTTGTTAAACATGGAAATATATAGGTTTAATTTGACGTCGTTTATAAGTACTGTCTAATGCGAAAATTTTTATTTAGTTGTTAAAATTTTTAATTTGAATAATTTTGAAATGATTGAACCTTTGAAAAATAAAATATGAAGCGCATGTAATTAAAAATTGTTTAAGCATATTTCATGTCATCATTATTGATACTTGAATAAAGCATTATTCTAGTGAATAAATAAATGAGGTGAAAACCCAAAACTTCCTAATGAAACCTTAATGGCTACGCATAGATTAGGATATTCAAAGATTTTCCAACAAAAAAACACACCATATAACATAAATAATTTAAATAAAATTGTTTTGTTTGCAAGTAGCAAGATACTTTATTGAGGTGTTTGGTGACAAAACATATGCTAATGCATACAACCACACGACTAACATCCTTATCATAAATATTGAAATGCAAACTTGTACAATCTAAACATTTTTGCCAAATCAACGTCGACCCCAGTTGCTACCTCACCTCTCACCACCATCAATTCTACTGATTGTATTACAAAAAGGTGACAGCGACAAAAGCTCAAACATTTTCTTTGTCAAAGAGGACAACATAAAAAATGCCAAAGACCGGTAAGATGAAGCGTTTCTTTGTACGTGAACTGATTAAAAATTATCCTTTTATGACTTTGTGAAATATTCCTTTTTATTGCTCTGTGCGCTTTTTATTTTAAATTGAATTCACCATTTAATTAAATTGCACCGTATCCAGTTAATCTTTTAACCAATGCCGGTAAAAGTAATCGAATCTACACGAAGTATAAAAATATGGACCCAAAAGAATTAATAAAAAACAACTACATAAAACATTGCAACTAATCAGGCTGGTCATCATAGAAGAAAACTTTGATTGAGAGAAGGCAAATAATAATGAACATTCATAATAATGCTCATAATAATCTATCCATCCAACTCATCAAGCTCATTATAAATTATGCCATGTGGTGATTATATGTTCATATGATAATCGAAATAATAGTGGTAGTATAATAATAATATGGAAAGTACAAAACGGGTTATTATCGACTTGTCATTTAATCTTTTTTATATGCTAAGAACATGATTAGTATGATGAAGTTGATGATTATCATCAGCATATTTTCTAATGAAAATAAGTTTGTTGTCTTGTCAGATGAGAAGTTGTTTTGTATGTTGTGTGTGAGTCGGCACGGCATGCCATGTTATACATCACTCAGCTTACATATACAATGTCAGTTACTTAAATTAAAAAGATTATTTAAGGATTAAATTCTCCTCTCTCTTTCTCTCTCCCTGTTCTTTCTTTCTTATTGTTGACGCGCTCTGTGGTAAAGTCGGCAAAATTCTATTTTGTAAAGGATGACCTTAAATGGCAAGTGGTAATAAGAAATAAGGAGATAGAAATATAATAAATTTGATATGCCACTGCCATGCCCATTCGCAATGCCTAAATCAGCATCAATTGTATCGCTCGCGCTCTTCTGCAATATTATAATATCTTTTGCTTACATATTGTTCCCTCTTGATCCCTATAACGGTGGTTTAAATAGCCATTATTATTCTGCAGAGGTGAACAAATTTAATTCAAATTTTTTCGACAATAAAATCCATTAAGTTTGCCTACGGATCACGTATAAAAATGATCATATAATGAATTATGCAGAATCGTTAATTAGGTGCAGAAGCAACCGTTTTTTGTTGATGATGTGATGTGTGCAACTAAAAGGACGGGATTCTCTCTCTCTCTGCAAACCTTCTCTCTCCCTCTAGAGAGTATGTGTATAAATGAAAATTTTATCACCCCATAAACAAGAATATTCTTTTCAAACTTGCCGTTTTTTCCTCCATAAAAATATGCATTTTATGTGCTTACCCGAAACTTTCCAAAAAATAATGATAAAAATCCACCATTTATACCCTTATAATGCACATATAATATAAAAATCTTACAAATCCGTATTTTTATGTATGTAATCCCTTTCTTATCATCAACTGGCATTCGCGCTTTTCTAAACTCCGTCGTTGTCCGCATTATTAATACTTACCCACATCATCATACACTAACTACCCCACCACGACCATAACACCGCAATGTCATTTTCATCGCCACCCATTCCTTTTCTTTAGATCCCACTTTATTATTATTCTTGGAAAAATCCACAATTTTTTATACGTTTACTCTTCACTTTTATCTTCGTCATTATTATCATAAAACACAAGCTGAAAAAGCAAAACTCATAAAATATGCCAGATTACCGACATTAACATAGCAGACCACTAATAAAATGACAAGTAAAAGTTACGGGGAAAGGAACCGACTTTGAAGCAACGTTTAATAAGTATTTACATTTGAAACTGTGATTTCCTTTTGTAAATAGTCATTTTGTTTTCCTCCTTTCCTTATAAACTCACTGGACATTTATTATGACTTGTTCAGTAAGAAAACTAGAGAGCGTGAGTGAGAAAATTCGAAAGAGACTGAATTTTTAAACCTGCTTATATATACGCCATCATCTCATCAACAATACGCAACCACACATATACCCATTATCGGCTAGGGAAAGGAAAATGTTGTGAAATCTCTTTACAAGATCGCCTCTCTCCTTATTAATGACCTACAACTTTCCGTTTTATTTAAACACTAAATAATCCTAATAAAAGTTTACCGACCGAAGAAAAACAACCAAAAAGCTGAGCCAACCATCAAATCTCACGGAGACTAGGTTGTATTAAGTAGGGAAAGAACGTAATAATAATAATGTAATGGTATATGTGCCTTTCTATCATAAATGAGAGAAACGATTTTAGATTAAACTTGTTGTATAAAATATTAAGCCTGTTCACATAATCACCACGCGTTGCCTCACAAACCATGAAGAATTTCTCTTTTGAAAACGCTCAGATAGCATTAAAGCAGGGAAATGATTGCTGCGGTGAAGCCAACGGCAAAATAATTATGACACCATTTTCAATGGATAGCAGTCTTTGTTATGTCCAACAGTATCTTTTGGACTAAATTTAGGAGCCCTTGGAGCTCTCCTCTTCTCTTTGTGACTCTTCTTATATTTTATATGGAAGATTAGAGCGGAAAAGCAAGGAAAAGAAAAGTTTTAACAAAGTACCCGGAAAAAGTCGTTCTGTATATTATAATGATAGATCTAACATAGTAATAATCATAATAATAATAACCCCTCTCCCTCTTCCATATCATATTTTCTGTCATGTTCCTACCGTCACTGAATTTTATGTTCATTTCTTTGCTATTTATGAGGTTATTTTCGCACTTCTACAGCATTCTTCCATAATTTTAATCCTTCAACCCACACATGGATTCCTCCTACTGTCGGTAGCCAGCCAGTTTGCCATCTTCCTCCTTCTTTAGTAATAATAATGAGCGTGGCATGGTTAATCCGATGTCCTTCTTATATTGGCCATTTCGAATACGTTCTTGTCATAAAAGTGTATGTGTAAGCACCGCAACTTCCGCCAGTTTTTATTCTCATATCGTGTTATTATTGGTAATTCAACGTTGCCTGTGCGGTGGCAGTAATAAAGTGACTGAATTTATGCCATATGTCACCCGCAGAAAACCCATTATAATGATATCCTTGTTATTACATATTTTCGTGTGCAAAACCTTCTTAATAAAAAGAATCATCTTTCAAACCAGCGACAACTTTTACTACACAATCAGAATTGTTGCAGCAGTCTTTAATGATATTTTGGTGGAAATTAAAGGTGCTGCATTGCTGGGTCGTGCCAATGTGCCATGCAATTTCATTCACATCACACAATAAAAAACGAATTTATAGCCATATTTTTGCATATTATTATTAAGTACTATTTGAAGGATTATTTAAGCAAAATGAAAGAGGGAAAGTCTCCACTAAACAATAAAGGAGTAGAAAGAAGGAGCAACAAGCAAAATAAAGGAGGAAATGGCAATAAACAAGTAAATAAATTTCTTTAGAAGGGGGCAAGTTATTATTATATTGCCATCAAGCTATTTGGTAACGAGAGGGTAATAATGAACACATTCAATGAATATGTATCAACAGCATAAAACATTCTTCTTTATTACCTCAGCCCTCTCAGTCGGACTTGTTGGAAAGTACAAATAAATTTGCTGTTGGCTGCTGTGTGTATAAAAAAAACTTGTTGGACTTTCTAATAGATCTTCTTTGTACAGGTACTTCACCGTGCAAACCTCTATAATATAAACTACTTGCTCAACAACAAAATCTACAGTGAAAAGGCGAGGCGATTTAGCATGTTGTTGGCGATGATCAATTTTCTTCTATCCATCCATCCTAGTCCCGACTTCTAATCTTGTTTGACCAGGCAAGCCGAACAAGAGCATGAATATAAAATAATCATAATAATATTACTACTTTGTGAG
>JAHZNK010000887.1:0-12945 GCA_027744615.1 Lepidocyrtus cf. nigrosetosus NNG-2020 | reverse complement strand
ATATAATTACTGAGAAACTATTTCATTATCTTGAGTAAGAAAGAATGTGTTGTGTAATAATAAAGTGCTCATTCATAGGATATTTGCATAGTTTCTTAATTAGAATAAAAACATTTTCACGTAATAAATCTACCTAATAAATATAATAAATGTACCCCTTGATTATGCTACGAATATATATTTTCTTATAATAGGTGAAGATGTATTTTATTGAAAAGGCACTCGTTACAAAGAGCAAAGAAGGCAGTGTATAAAAGAATTTTTGTATTTTGTATTGTATAAGTTGGCACATGGATCGTTAGCTGGCACACAAAGAGTTTTATGAATATTATATTTATTTTTTATTTTGGATCAAAGCCTACGTAAGTTTTTATACTTAAAATAGAAACATAATTGAACAGGCAGACACTTTCATTTTTTATTTCCAAGCCAAATATTTAATTAGGAAAGCACATTCAAAGTAAATAATAAGATTTTCCCTTCCTGCTTTTACTTTTGTTAAAACTAGAAGAATGGGAAGACATATTTTATTCGCACTTTTCCCCGAAGGAGAATAAGGTAAGCCCCTAAAAGTCCAATTAGAGTACGGAAAAGTACAAATAGCTTTCATATACATTTACGTACGTTCAAAGTATTCCTAAAAACTCTTGAATTATTCCCAGCCATAGCATTAGAAAACTTTTTTTTATTCCAAATAATTTCCAAGTTTTTTTTATCAGGAAAAGAGAAAATCAGCTTATCCTCAAAAGCTTATATTATACGAGTAAGACGACGAGCCGAGTAAGTAATAGTACCAAAAGTAAAGTGCATATAATACTTCAAACCCTTCAAGAAACGATCATTATTATAAAGATGATTCTCAACAATTCCCTTTTCTTCAATTACATTCTTAAGAATTTCACTCAGGTACAGATCCAGCCCTTTTTGGCTTGTGTGACAAGGGCAGCCAACTTTCCCAAAATCTTTGCTTCTCTTCTTCGTTTAAATCGTCAAAGTCAATTCGAATACCGTGCGGGTCTCCTGCGTTGTGATTATTATTACGATTATTATTGCTATTGCTATTGACGTGAGCGTTATTACCACTGCTGGCTCCCCCCATTCCATTATTATTGTCACTCGTTGACATTGTGCGAACACCTAATAAACCAGGGGAAAAAGATGATGAAAGAGACGAAGACGGGGAAGTTTTTCCCTGCTGTGCCGGATTCACATTATCATTTACATTATGTTGACTGCTAAAAGTCATGAAACTTCGTGAAGGTGATCGGACGTTGCTAGTACGACTGCCACCATCTCCATCAGAGTTTGTCGACGACGACGGGTAGGGAATTGGGGACGGATCTGGAAGATTTGCCGATGGATTCACGTTTCTATTCACGTTGTCACTTCCAATTGCCCCACTCCACAAAGGAAATTGCTGATGATTTCTAGGTAGTTGATGAACATGAGGATTTTGATGATGGTGATGGGGATGATGATGAGAGGACTTGATCCCAGTATTAAAAAGTGGCTTACTTCGATTGATTTTTGAGGACTCTTCAACTTCCTCTTCATCTCCACCTTCAGCAGCAAAGCCTTCGTGGTGACGCTCATCTCCTTCGACAAGCTCATCATTATCGTTTGTATTGTGATCTTCATCTACATGACCAGCACCAACCACAACGTTCTCAAGGTCTGCTTCCAAAAATCCTGCTTGTTCATCATCATCAGTTTCATGAAAGACTGTTGCCCGGGTTGTTGAAGAGCTTGGGCTTGTTGAGTGAAAAGATCTGTTCCTGCTACTACTTGTAAATTCTGAAACCGCTGCTGCAAAAGGGCTTGCTTGATTATCATTATTATGACCTTGGCTGGCATACCTTGACTGTGGATTATTTGAGCTTCTTTGAAGTGATGATGCCATAATGAGGCTGTCAGAACAGCTGGACGAATTTCGCTTTGAGTTTTGCTGCTGATGATGATGATGACTGTGCCGTTGCTGATGGAAATTTTGATGAAGCTGCTGTTGCTCTTTCAACAGTTGAGTCTGTACTTTTTCCCAAGTCTCTGTCGCATTTCTTGTGCTTTTCAAAAAGAAAAAAAGAAAATAATCATTTACCTCAAAGACGAAGCACAACTTTGTCCAAAGCATTTTTCCTTTCTTTTTAATCATCTCTCTTCTGTATTCTGTATGCAAGAAATGAACATGTCTTATGTAGTAACGATATTACAACTAGTAGTTTTCCGGGAAAAATTTATACTGCGGCCTTGTTTCCTTGTATTCCCTCAATACCTTTGTTACCAATTTTTTTATCTTTCTCTTTCCTTTTCTCATCTCTTGAAGCTGAGCTGCTTCAATTTTTTGGAAAAATTATGCATGACTGGCTGACTGAATGAGCTTTACAATCTTTTTTTTCTAGTAGCTTTTATTGCAATTGTGTTGTTAGAACTTAAGAAGAAAATATATATATGAATAAATATGAATCTGGTATGGTGGAGTGCTATTTTATCATACTTGGATGATGGTGGGGAGCCTTCAAAAGGGAATTGATTCTTCAAAGGGGGAAAGGAAATGCGAAAAGAGAAAAATGGTATCTCTCTGGAAGTGCTTTCGCTACATTTGGCACAAACTTCGTGTCTTAACAGTGGTAAGCATTTAAGTAGATTTTTGCATTCAAGAAAAAAAATGTTTTAGTGGAGGAACGTGCTCCTCTTTTTCTTCCATTTGCCTCTTTTTTGTAGACTACTTTCCCAATAACAACACAAATTTATCATAAGCAGGCACACAGGAAAAGCATCATTTTTCTACTACTTTTCTATGATAGTCTTTTTACTCTTTATGAAGCGGCGCAATTATAGTGATGGTGCCCTGCTGTTTGACTATCACTTCCAGTCGTGCTATCCATTTCGAAGTCAACTAGTACTAGTCCATATGAACTCACTTCATCCATTTCATGACAACATGATTATTATTATTAACTACCAAGTATTAGGGTAAATGTTCCATTCCTAATGTTTCCTAAAAGGCTTTAAAAACGTTTGCAGTGTCTTAAATGAATGTACTTCTCTATTTGGATGAGAACTGTTTTTTCCTATTATCTGAAATCGCTTAATTGAAACACATGAACATACTTTACTTTATTTTCATTGCGAATTGATTTCCTTGTTTTTTAAATAGCTTTTCTCTTTTTACCTTCCTTTGCTAATAAACCGGGATGCTTTTATCACTTTATTGTCGTTTAGAAAAAAAAGACTTTTGTATTTAGCTGAAGGTTATTTTCACTAGGGGATATGTATTTTCCATAACGTTTCGTCTTATTACGGTGTGGGAAAATAAGTTGATGCTTCACAGTAATAAGAAGGCTACAACAAAATCTTCTTATCTGGAAGATCCACATATTTGCTAGACTTGCGTAAGTACATTTAAAAGAATAAAAAATTCGTTTTCAACAGCTCAGCAAACATGGAAAATACGGGAAAATACGTGGAAATTTAAAAGGAAAGTATTATGGCAAGTGTGTGTGTACAACTTATTCTGCCAAAGGACTTTTTTGTAAATGTTTTATTTATGTGGAAAATTCATAATCTATTAATTCGTCCATTTAAACTTGTCATATATTGAAAGCAGTACGATCAAAAATGTGCTTTGAAAAAGTGGGATACTCGCCAATTTTGCCATTCCCTATTCCCTACCCACTTATAGTCTTTTATAAAAAAGCATAAAAATAGCAGGTAAAATGAGATTAGTCGTCCTACTTGTTAGGACATCTTTCCAGGATTTCACCTGCCATTCGCTGCTCTAAAAAGTAATCGTGTTGAGCACACAGGTAACCTATTCAGCTTTTTATTAAAGAGAGGAGAAGGGATTGTCCCCAAAGATATTATTCTTTCGTTTAATAAAAGGAGACTTACATAGCTCACAGTTTATCCCCCTTATATTTTTTTGAACAGGAGGGGAAATATTGAATTTTAGAGGAATTGTGTCCAGCTACACAGGCGAAGAGAGAAAAGCTGTTTCTGAGTGTGCAAAATTTATGAAAAGGTAAAAATGTATTTTGGAGAACGAGCAAACCTGTTATCAAGGGTATCCAAAATCCTCTCGAGAATCATCGCAAGGCGCTCCTCAATTAGCTCTTCCTTCTCTTGGACTCTAAGACATGACTCAAGAAATCCATTCAAAGTCATTGAAACCATCTCAAAGCGCTCATCTATTGAATGACTTAACTCTGTCATTCTCCGTCCTACAGCTGCAGTCATGGACTCAACGGAAGCTAAATTCTCCAATAGCAAACCCATTGCTGTAAGTGCGGTGGAGATAGATATGGACAAAAAATAAATGGAGCATGAAAATAGAAAAAGAAATGAAATGATTTGTTATTGTTAGTTGAGTCTGAAACTCTTCTCTTTCCATTCTATACAAAAAATATGATCATATTTTGTGGAACAAACTGATATGAAAAAAGAAACAATTTTCTTTTCATTTGATCACATTTCATTTATAGACATGCACAAAAAAAACGAAGTTTGGGGAAAGCAAAGAAGATCCATTTCTTACACATCACTTCCGTTGATGAAGCTCCACCATTCGATGAAACGGATCGACCTCCGCCATTGTTCCCTCCTAAAAGTCCCCCATTACTAATTTGATTGACCATCGGGATAACAGCTCTAAATCCATCTTGTACCTCTCTCCTGGTCATATTACTCATGGTAAACGTGTCTTTAACAATTGCTTCGAGATTCTGCGACCTCTTCAATAGCTCATCAAACATGTTGGTAACTTTACTTGTGATGAGTTGCACTTGGGTGGTTCCATTTGGAAGTTGTGCATGAGGGTAATATGAAGAAGGAGAATGGAAGTAATGCTGGGAGTTGGATAAGGACGGTAGTCCTGGAAGCTGATCATATCCCGCTTGATTATTATTGTTTCTGCTATGATGGCGATGATGATGATTGTTATGATTATTTTGCTGCTGCTGTTGAACAGGATTATGAGCACAGCTCCTCAATGTAAAGTTTGCAAAAAATGTACTCAAAACATTGGATAGCGTATTGGAGGAACATTGTTCAGTAAGTTGGCCGTATAGTGAGGTGGTTGTATTTAAAATGATTCCTTTAGTCTTTGCGACGGTTGAGTTGATCTGCAATGGAAAAAAGAAATTAATATTTATGTAGGATGTCGAATGGAGAATAGACTTATTCATTCGAACACATATATATTATGTATCAGTTTTTTAGCAATAATAACGCTTTTGTTATTGCTTTTTTAGTTTTATTTTTCTTGTTCTGCTGTTACTGCTTCTACAACTTCTCATTTTCCGCAAGCAATGGAGCATGCAGAAAGGAAATCTCTGGCCAGTAGCAATATTAAAGCCCAGATTACATAAATAAACGGAAAGAAAACATTATGTATCTTTTTTTTGGGGCTAGACATGTCTCCTTTCTTTTCCCTATTCAATGCGCACCTCAGTAAGACTGTTGACCACTCGTTCGCTCAACTTCTCCTGACTTATGATGACAGAGTTAAAGGTGGAAGTGAGGTATTCGCCGTGTCTCCGGTTGTCCCTTTGTATTAAATTAAATTTGGAATCTAGTTTGGAATCAATGGAATTAACCAAGCTGTCAAATCGACTTTCCATGTTTTTCCACTTCCTCGATAATTGCTCTTCGAAGAGATTTAGCTGGCTGCTCCATAAATCCAGTCTTTGGCGCGTCTGTTTGCATGTTCTGTTGAAGAAAATATATATGCAGATTGAATATATGCATACTGTGTTGGTAACTTTTCAGAAAAATAGCAGAATTGAACAATGAGGCTATGATAAATTACTGCATCATACTTTTTTGATCATATATAACACTTTCATGCTTAAATTACTGGCATAAAAATAGATAAAAAGAATGTGGAAATAGCAAAATAAGGTCATATTATATAAAAAAGATTATCTATCAGAATTCGTTACAATCTACTCACAGTTTCAATACTATCGAATCTCAAATGCCCCTGAGATTGAACACGGCCTACTCGCGAATCCAAGTGATCCATTCGAAGCATGAGCTGATCCAGCCTGCTCCCCAGCCTTAGTAGCTGAGTGTCCAAATTGCGAACCCATACTTCGTTTCCAAGATAGTAGTTCCCACTATTTCCAGTAATAATGTTCCCGCTACTACCACCTGAACCAGAATTACTTCCGATAATACTTTCAACACCTATGGTGTTTCCACCGGCACTTGAACTACTACTACCGCCTCCAATACTTGAAGCCACACTAAACTCTGCCACTAATGAGCTAATTATGACCACTTTAGCTAAGAAAATGACTCCAGAACATATAGTGAATGAGGTAATAACAAAGGAAGTGTCCGTAAACGACATTTTTTCCCTAATATATTATTTTTAACGTGGAGGTAATAGGAGAAGTTGTGGGAAACAAACGCATATGTCGTTACGCACGGAAAAGTATATGAGGATGTTAAAATTTGTGGCAACACCACACGTTTCTTCATAATCTAGAAGAGTATTACTCATGAAAACTAAGATTATTAGGTTGCTTAGGTTGAACCTTTTGTTTTCTTTCTTGAAATTATAATAGTTGTAGTAGTGGAAACTGTAGGGCCTTTCGTACTTATTGTCGTGCACACGCTTCACGTCCTCTCGTCTTGAAAATGAATTAGAAAAGAAGAACATTTGAAACGAATGCATTTCTTTTCGCTTCAACAGTCTTTGACGGAAGAAGGAGAAATGTTCTTAAAGAAGTGTTTCACCTTTTTACTTAAATACATGCCACTAGTGCTGCTCCATAAGAGCTACCGCGATCATGACAAACTATCACTATTTTCTCTATACTAGTTTAATTATAAACTTACATAATATTACTCCGATTCAGACATAATAACAAACAGCATGACCAAAATTAAAAGTTGAACAGAAAAAATGCTGATGATGCTAGAGTTTTATATACACTTCTAAATTGTCGTCTTCTCTTCTGAAGATACTTCCTTTTTTCTCGGTTATCAAGAGAATGGGCTAACGTAACGATGAGTACAAAATGAGTAGAGAATGCAGAAATGTTGAAAAGGTTGCGATTTACGAACTTTAATCCACCCTGGCTGACTGATTGCAACAAGGTTTCAAATAAGAGAGATCTTCACAGACAGACGTTGCTGTTGTTGTTCCATGCAATCATAAACTTCATTTTATACAGCACACATATTTTAAGAATTTGCTACGTTGTCTTCCCAAGAAACCCTTTTCCTTCGTTAAAAATTTTGGGAGAGAGAGGAAAGTGTTTATATGCAGAAAACTTGCTGACTCTGATTATAAGGCGCTGGTATTATTTGGGGTTTGGAGCGATGATGTAGTTGATGAGATCATATTTTTTCTAATGAGATCTATCTTCAAGGAGCAAGAGAGGCGGCAGGCAGTGCATCATGTAAAAATTATGATATATCTGTACATCTCTGATGTAACTTTTCTCTTGTCAAAGATTATATACTGAAATTTATAGAGAAAAGTGCTGTTGTGGCGCACTTACTCTCCTCTTCATTCTCTCACTTCACTCACTTGAAGAAAAAAGCATTTTCAATCATTCATTTTCATACAAAGTTTATTCATTCGCATGTAACAAACCTCATTATTTTTCCAAAGAGAATTTCAAATCATATATATGCCAATGATAGCTGATATTTCACATGGAGCGGGACAAAGTAAGTTTACAAGATTGCTCTCCTCATTACGATGCATACTGGAAAATGAAATTTTGTAAATCAACAACATTGTCATTAAATGGAGGATAGAAGGATACAAAAATTGAAGACTATGCCGCGCTTTGATACTCCTACAACTACCTACACACATACGGGATAATTACCAGGAAGCATGGATTTTTATATTTTTTTTTTTGCTTTCAGCCTCCTCTGCTCTTCTCTGCAACTTTAAATACATCATGTCGATGAGGAGGAGTGGAATGAAATGAATAGTTGAATAGATTCTCTTTCAAAATGTACTTTATCCATGCATTCCTGCCTTTTCTCTTCTATTCTTTTGACATCTGCAAGCCAGATGTGCATTTCCTGTCTCGTGCTTCCTGCAAAACTCTTTTTTCTCTTTGCTCTTCTTCTCAGGTTCCACCACCGACGCTACTCAACTCAGCACACATCTATCTGATGATATGGCGATGATCGCTCACGATGTGCCGACTTGACATTAACGGCAGCTACAACAGACAGGGTTTTGCTGATGGTATTTGAAAAGGAAACAAAAGCAATTACAAAAAATCAAAATGCTTTCCACAACCTTTTTTACAATAAGGTTAAAATATAGAGGTGGATAAGTATTACGTATACTTTATTTGTTCGGCAGACCTTTTCCGGAATNGCAATTACAAAAAATCAAAATGCTTTCCACAACCTTTTTTACAATAAGGTTAAAATATAGAGGTGGATAAGTATTACGTATACTTTATTTGTTCGGCAGACCTTTTCCGGAATTATGTCTAGTAATTTTCATTGTCTGACTGAACTGTTCAAAAACATTACCAGCTATCGCATATCGCTACAGTCGTTTATTTGTCAAGCTATGGCTTCAACTTATAATTTCGCTCATTACTGGGCACGAGTCCAGCTGAAAATGAATGATAATACG
Source organism: Lepidocyrtus cf. nigrosetosus NNG-2020 (assembly GCA_027744615.1). NCBI lineage: Eukaryota > Metazoa > Arthropoda > Collembola > Entomobryomorpha > Entomobryidae > Lepidocyrtus > Lepidocyrtus cf. nigrosetosus NNG-2020. Next base: position 4,328 of record JAHZNK010000887.1, on the reverse strand, counting down.
CGCTTAGTACGAACTTGATTACAGAGCACAAGACATTTCATTTCATCTATGTGAATTTAATGTGGGTTTCACATGCAGTCTAAAAGATTCACTGATAATGATAGTGATTAGATAATATCTTTACATACTTTCAGATAATTGGAAACTGGAATTGGCAAACATGAACTGAAGACTTTTTAAATTCATTTCTGTATGCAAGAAAACTTGTCAGTTTTTAAAATGACATGACTTTAATGCTGTTCACTGTTGATGTGATCCTGACGCTTCCTCATTCACACAATGTGACATGAAAGTTTAGCTCCAAAATGTATCTGGAGCTTTTTTTGTATAAAACCAATGGTCGATCATTCATATGAGTATGAGTTCTTACAGGAACTTTTGAAATATGGACATTCATTTGTAGAATATTTTTAAAAAAACAAGATGGAGATGAATGAAGACATATATATTATATTTAGTATTATAAACCATAAATGTATGAATGCAGATGTACCAGAGAAGCGCAGCAGCGGCGTCTGTTGTAAAAGATATAATAGTCACAAATTCGTCATGAGCGTCAAAAATGGAATGCATTTAATTCATGTTTGCACACGGTGTTAATGTTAATGAGCCGGGTGTCTGTTTCTTCAAGACTGAGAGATGCTGCTTTCAAGAAAATAAATTGGATCAAGTTACACATAAAGATGGATAAGATGCAAGGCACCAACAATATTGCGATGAACTGTGAGATGACCTCTTAACTTCAATGTCTTGCATCTGTTTACCCACACACACACAATATGCTATCATAAACGGTCACACAGACGCTAAAAATAATTTCATTGCAAATGTTTTTCTTCAGTACGAAAACGTTTTTTTCAATATCTCTTTAATGCTCTTTTCTCGCTTTCTCTACAAACAATCATAATAATAATAATTAATAAAATTCAGACTTGGATAAATGGTGTATAATAATAACAGTTATACGCTTTTCCTTTCTTGTTCGCATCTTCTCCCGCCTGCATACAATACAATTAGCAAGAGTAGTAGTAATAATAATGAAATATATATATAATTATCTTAGTAGTAGTGGGGTGTTTACACAATAATATTTCACTTAATATTACAACAATGCAGTAACAATATGCGTGTATATTTGTGTGATTGCAGTTTGATCATAACAAAAGAGTGAATTCAGTATTTTTCGCTTTTATTTTTTTAATTGAATAGTAAATTATTGAATATATTATATGATGCAATATTTATAGCCGACTAATTCAAACATTTTATTTAGAATTGTTAAATAAGTAAGCACGTTTATTTTCATATGATAGTTTTTGGTAGGACTAAAAATACTCCTGAAAATCTAGTCATTTGTTGATGTTGCACTTGCAAAATTTCAAATTCTTAATATAAGAATGTATTTAAAAAGGTAATCATGCCTTTGTTTTTGATCAAATAGCTTTTATTGTTGATAATATTACAATGTTTTTATGTGGCTAAATTGCTTTACGAGAAAATGTGTAGGAGATTTTTAGAATCATTTATTTATAAATTTCTTTTTTATATATTTTTATATCATTCACCATCAATCACTTTTTTCATTTGTTGATGTTGCACTTGCAAAATTTCAAATTCTTAATATAAGAATGTATTTAAAAAGGTAATCATGCCTTTGTTTTTGATCAAATAGTTTTTTTTATTGTTGATAATAGTACAATGTTTTAATGTGGCTAAATTGTTTTACGAGAAAATGTGTAGGAGATTTTTAGAATCATTTATTTATAAATTTCTTTTTTATATATTTTTATATCATTCACCATCAATCACTTTTTCGTTTTAATAACATCTCTTGGCTGCACAACCTAATTTCTACCCTCACTTTTATCAAATAAAGATTCGTTTCGCATTTCAGGTTTGCTTTACAACAAAGAAAATGTTGTTGATTATATGATTACATGTTAATATATTTGCCTATCATCATTTGAGTTTATCGTTTACTTTTTAAAGTTTTGTTTGACTTCTCATAGATGATGAAACACCATTACTTTACAAAAACAAAAGCATGTAAGAATCCTACAACGCTAGTAAAGAATACAGAACAATAATAAGATTATATTTAATGTTTTACGCAATCGGTTGTATCATTTAATAAATTACGCCAAATAAATTCTGGAAGGGATACTGATTTTTTTTGCTGACGACGGTTAAATTCCAGGAATATTCTTGGTGATACAAAAAGTATCAGTAATTTCAATATTATTATTAATAAAACGATGTTCTAATTCTCACTTTTTAAATTACAATTAAAATATTGACTCCCATATTCAAACAAAATCTGCGACGTTTTGGTTTTGGAACTGTGGATTGCACGCTTCTTCCAAGATAGAAGTTAAATAATTGAAAATCTCTTCTTTCTCTTTGGGAACAAGGTTTTGACGGTTTGGTGGTACAAGTTGGATTAGGGTTTTTAGGTCCTCAGTTCGTTTCACGACAGCAAATCTACGATAAATACCTCTGTATCAAAATATTTCTTTTCAAATGTTAAAAGCTCTGACAAAGCGTTGTTATATGGCTAATAATTGTTAGTTAATAAGTTACCTTGCAGTTGTTGACTATTATTGATAATGGAGTTATTAGGGGACAGACTATTATTTCCTACGTTGACCAGAGCTGGAGTGGTGCTAGACGCACTGTTAGTAGTACTTCCTAAAAGATCTGGTGATATATTGCCGTCAGTCTGCTGTTGATTTTGCTGTTGTTGACTGAAGTTTAATAAATCCACTGCATTGTCCACAATAAGTTGTCCAGTTGTAGTGACTGGGCTAGAGTTGCCCATTCCTTCAAAGGAAATGAGGGTATTGTTGGTGGACACGGATGGAGCGGACGTGGGGTTGTTGTCGATGAGGTCGTTGTTGCTTGTCCCACTAAAGTCATTGTTGTTGTTAAAATTGTTGTTTATTGAATTTACTGAATTTACTGATGACTGCAAAATATTCTCTTGATTGATACTGTGGTTTGGTCACACAGCATGCGGAAATCACACATGAAAGTAAAAACAAAGATTAAGGAAAATGTAACAACAACGTAATCGTTTCTATCACAGGCTAAAGGCTAATACCTAATAAATAATAATATTTACTATCATTAACTGAAAACTACAATGCAAGTAAACTACTGCTATTTAATAATTCTACTAATAATGCTTTAAGTGCAAATAATAAGGACACGTTTGTGATTGAGCAATTCAAATAGGCTAAAAGTGGGGTAAAAGGGTTTGAATAAGCTATTCTGCGTGTGATTTCTGAGTAATCTGAGGAAGATGGACGCTTACATGTTATCTTTGTGTCCATTTAAATCATTTTGCTTGGACAACATTTCCGCCGAGTTTGAATTTGAATTGTTCGTTCTGAAAGAAGCAAAAATAAAAAAGATAGTAGTGAATCGAATTCTCAAATATATAACCGAATTCGAACGAAAACAATAAAAATAAAATGAAAAAATGTACTTTGCTTGCTGTTGCTCAGCCTCCTTCTTTCTGGTCCGGCTCATGATGGCTTCAACACGTCGCTTTCTTTCCAACCTCTCTGCCTCCTCCCTCCTCAGTCTCTCTTCCATCTCAATCCTAATCCGTTCAGCTTCCTTTGCTGCGGCACGCTCCTGGCGCTCTTTCTCGATCCTCGCTCTACAAGTTATTAATTCACACGTGTACATTAACAAAGTATATCTATTAATGTAACATAGAGATGACAACTGCTTGTTCAACTACCTTTGCGAAGACGCTCTTCTTCTACCCGACGTGCTTCAGCAGCCATGCGGTCGGCCTCTTCTTCTTCTAACCTCTGACGTTCTAATTCAAGGCGTTCCAACTGTGTAAGCAAATCAATTATTTAGTTTATTAAAAATCGTAATAACAAAATTACTATTTCGGATCTTTCTTAGTATTATCACAAACCTCTGCAATTCTCGCAGCTTCCCTTTCGGCAGCTTCTCTAGCTAAACGCCTTTTCTCGGCAATTGCAGCTTTTGCCTCTGCCTCTGTCATAATCTTCGGTTTTGAAGACTCCATGTCGCTTTCCTCTTTATTGGATTCCTCCCCAGGAGCCGGCGACACCCCTTTATTTTCAACTGTCACAGCACCAGCAACTTCCTCTGGTTTCAACAAATTCTCTTTTGTAGGTTCCGGCGTCGTATTGGTTATGAAGGGATTGTTCCACTCTTGCTGGGCGTTCCCGTCTTCAAGCGTAGCGTTAGTTGCTGCAGAATCACGTCCGGCACTTTCTAACAACTCACTTACAGTATTACTAGTACTATCCACACTTGGGGAAGGTGCAAAGGGCTCAGGTGTT
>JAHZNK010000886.1:0-10581 GCA_027744615.1 Lepidocyrtus cf. nigrosetosus NNG-2020 | reverse complement strand
ATACCTACTGCTTTCGGGTAACCCTCGTACATACCTGAGCATCTCAGAATACGGTTAGGCTTACCCGTGTATATTTTTAAGGTAACCTAAGCGGTGAGAATACATGTTCAGGATTTTATTCTTAACCCTTCCTTTCATTTATATTCTCTTCCGAGTTTTTCCCCTGCTATGTTCATATCTTCCATACATAATGAAAACATTGATGGAATAATACTGATGTGCAAGGTCCAACTCCAGTAAAATCTGAAAAAAATGAAACCAACAATCCCTGCAATATCTTTCACATTGCTTCTCATTGACCCCATCTCCTATCCTGTTTTATATTTCACTTTGTGAATGCAACAGTAACGAAGAAAATTTCCATGTAAGCCTTATTTTTCTCTCCAGCATTATTCACCAGACAGTATATCCGTTTTATTTGTTGCTGCTCAAAAGATTTTTTTGCTGAACAATCTTGATCTTTACTCCCCCTCGAAAACATCCCCAACCACATGCCACAAAAATAATGAGGGTCTTCGTTACATTTTATTTTACTTTCTCATCTATCACGAATGGTCAGAGAGTGAATTCCGCCTCATCTACAGAAAAATATAAACAAAAATGGACAGCTTGAAAGGGGAAAGATAGTTCCTGGTGTGTGATTACTATTATATTGTCATTAAAGAATGAGTAATGCATAGTTTAATGATGTTTCCCAGGAAAGAAAATGATCGAAATAGTATAGGTAGATGAAAAATAAAGAAAAAGAAAAGGGAAAGTTTATCACTTTTTCTTATATATTTTTGAAAATAGATATACCAGTTTGTGCAATGTTTGATACTTTTGTTATTTCCCTTTAATAATTTGAATGTAGTGTCGCAATTGCAAAGGAGATGATTTTTGCTGTTAGTAAATTAAGTTTTAATGGATTTAGATAGTTTTTAAATAAGAATAGTCGTCTACAGTGATTAATTATAAGATTGGGGGAAGCCAAACCAAACGCTAATGTTTCTATGTTGCATAATTATAGCATCACACGGTAGCTAAGATCAATTAAATTAGTTTTCGGGTAAATTCTTTGAGCTTCCGTGATACCTCCTCTCATTTAGGTCATTTTAAAAATACCACAAAACTGATAAAAACGACAGGATAGTTGGTAAATTCATTTCAATGACAAAAAATCAAAGTTGAAGCGTACTAACTGCAAGGCAACCTTTACTGAATGGGGTTTTGTTCGTTTTTTATGATTGGTACACAAATTCGGATTACGTAATAACGGAAGCCTAATTAATGTATGATTAATGACTTACGGTGACTAATTACAAGTGACATTTCCCTCCACATTATTTCCAACTTCTTTCTAATAACCATCGTCTTAATGAGCTTAGTAAAAATTAGTGAAGCAGAAATAAGTTAATCCTATAACGTTATACGTTTTTATGCAAAGACAAATGCAGGAAAAGTCCCAAAAAGTGAACACAGTAACTTTTTAAGGACTAAAGAAAAATTGAACGGTAAAATGCAAGATAGATAAAAGAATACATGTATAAGCAAGTGTAACCTTCTCTTGTAATTAAGCTCATATTTCTTTCTAGAACAAATTATATTTCATTTTAAGAGAAAAAGTCCATAAGTGTGAGTAGGAAAAGGACAGGAACCACACTGTAGAATTATCATAAATCCAACTTTTACTAGATAAAGGGAAATGAGAAACGTGCGGGAGGCAAGAGAGCTCTCTTTATGGCAGTGTCGAGAGCAAAAAACATAATCAATTTTTTTCTGAGGCTATTAGTTGCCAACTTGTGGGAGTGAGACTACCGTTCTTTTCGAAATAAGTAAGCATATGTCACGGCTGAACATTTTTACCCCTTTGCTCCCCACCTGGGACATCAACTACGTTTTCTACGCTTTTTATATCTAAGCAATATGTGTAGGAAGAGGAATGCAAGGGAAATAAAAAGTGTTTCCTTCTGAGTCAGTTATTATCAGAAAGACAGAAAAAGAAGGATTGATCACATAACAAAATAACTTACTATACATTATATATCTAATGTACTTTTATAGCAAATCTGATAGAAAATTTTTATCATCCTTCTTGAGCTCAGGTTGCATTCCCCCTCACATCATCTCCAATGCCTCCACCGGAATTCCACTAATAAACAGAAACCCATTTATGATTTTATTCCCCTTAGTCTTACTGTTTGCACAAACCAACGCTTTTTTCTTCGTTTAATTCCAAGCATAAAATCCATATGGGTGTTTCTTCCAGATAAAAGGTGTAAGGTGAAACTAAAATAGTGCTCACGTCTTTCGTCGTAGTTATCTACCCTATTTATCTTTTCTGTGATGTGTGAGGTACGTTCTCGTCTTTCTAATTGTATAAAATTATGTTTTCAAGCTCTCGGCGAGTAACAAGTGTTTTTCTGTAGAGAATGTCTATGTCGGACTCCATTCAGCTTAAGCTCATCAGCCTGTCAAAGAGTTGAGTAGTACATCCTCCGTGCGAGACATCCACAATTGTAATTCTACATAAAAAGTAAAAAGTCATTCCATGTGAAGGAAAACCAAGAGTGCCGTTAAACATATAGAAAGAGCGGATATTACTTTTGTGAATGTTGTGGTGGAGAGAACAAAAAGGCATAGACGTGTAAAACGCTGAAAAAACGATGATGTGGTTCTGGTGTGATGTGAAGAAAAAAGATTTTATGGCCAAACCAAGCAATTTAAAAGAGAAAAGATGCAGGGATAGTGAAAGCTTCACCAGTATAATGCATCAGAGGAAAACGAGAAAATCGTAAACCACATCAAAAGAAGGGAAAAGGAAGTGAGGGATTGATATTCTACTGCTGGATAAGTTCATGGTGCAATGGTTATGCTCACAGATTCTACTCCAGCAACAAAAATATATCTAGATTTAAAGAGCCTAGAGCAGAGTTTTTGGGAGTGAGCTTTTTAAGCAACAGACAAGTGAGTGAGCGAGTGGAACGCTAAAATGTTTGAGTCTGATCACTTGAGTAAAAAGCATGTACGCCGGGGTAGATAGAATTCTCTGCTCTGATGTGAGCATATCGAGATCATCAAGTGGGTCTTTCATTCTATATATACTGGACTTTTTACTTAAAGGCCAATATTATAGATCCTAGGTAAACTACTGCTGAGTCTCTTGACTTTCCTATAGCAGCAATTCTACATTTCTGCAGAAGAGCCCAAATCAAATTGAACTCTCTTGGCTTTCTGGCTCGTGGTGGCGATGATGCTCTCGTTCCTTCTCCCTCACTGCTGGCAATATACGAACAGCTGCGAAATAACTCTGGCACCAGCAGGGAGATAGAAACCCACCATCCTTTTTCCTTTTAAGATTTGAAAGGAATGAGCATGATAAAAACCTTTCAAACTCATTCTTATCCAGCTCCCCGTCTAGTGCGGAACACTCTGTTCGTCTCCGCCACTCTTTGTTTTATAAAGCTAGAAAAAGCCAAAAAGAGCAATGTGCATGTGAGTTGGCATAAAGATTCTGCATTTAACATCTATGCTTGTAAAAATAATAATTGATTTGAACTTTTGCAAAGTATTTGCTTCCTTTCTCCCAAATGATTTGTGAAAATAATCATAGTAAAAGCTGTAATAATAAATATCGCAGTGCCCCAAACAGGAATGGATTGGTGTAAAAGTGTTATAAGTTAAAGTAGAAAGTTTCAAATTTATTCTATTCGTAGTATTGGATCGTTTGGTGAAAATTTATAGGTGGTTATATATTGTTCAATATCTGACAGTGAAAATCTGTGTGGAAAACAATTCTAATATTGGAAAGTGTAAAAGTGAAAGAAACCACTTGGAGTTTAGTGGAAAGTACATTTTGGTAGAAGATAAGCTCGCGGAAAATAAAATAAATCTTTGCTGGTGATAGACACTGCACCACGCATATGGTCAGAATGTGTTGGAAGAAAAATAAAAGATAAAAGGTGATGATCCTTGATCTGACGTATTTATGACTAAAAATTTACATGCTTTTGGTGAAAGAATAGATTTTGCTGGTGATTCGCTGAAAAAAGAATGCGATTTAGGTTTTTCTTTGGAACAAAAAAGGGATTTTCAAGCTTTGACTTTAAATTATAATAAAAATGGAATTGGAAAGGAAAAAAATTGAAGATAAAAATGGTTCAACGTTTCTTGCTTTGATTGGAGGATTTGGGATGTCCCTTTTGAGAATTGATTTAATTTAACATTTCATACTTATTTGTTTGTGATTGTGATGTTGACAAAATCAAAATTGGAAAGGGTTTTGCGAAAAAACTGAAAATCAATTGAAATCAGAAATTCTTAACATTACAAATTCTTAATTGAAAATAAGGTATTAACAAAGCCTCATACCTGCAGAAAATGTATTAGCTCTTAGAGATCAAACGTTTAAAAGTAATCCCAAGCCAATATTTGGCCAGTTAAATATTAAAATAATTTAACTTGCAGTTGTTTAACCGGCGAAGATAAAAAAATATATTTAGACAGGTGTGCATTGGTATAAAATTGGTTCCACTAAAAACCAAAATCGACAAAAAAATCGTACAGCAAAAGAGTGCCGCTTTTTCTATTTAAAGGAAAATCTATTTTAAAAACTTTTAGAAATGTATTTGTCAGTGAGTGGCAGACAAAAGTTAGTGCAAGAAAAAGTTGTAAGTGGAGAACAAAACAGGGAGTAAAAGTGTTCATATGTTGGTTTGAAGATAATAGATAGAAACTGGTAAAAATGTATAAAAATGCCCGAAACAAGAAAAGTTTTGTGCTTTGGTGTTCCTTTTATCTTGTTAATAAAAGATTGAGTTAAGAAATATACGAATTGAATGAGCTTGTGCATTGTTCACATTTAGTAAAATTACTCTACAAATCGTTACTCTCTAAAAAAGTGGAGGAAAACGTGCCAAAGGGAAAATAAAATCAGAGCTTGAGTTTGACTGTTTTGACTCCTGGCCTTTGTTATACTGACAGTGCAATAAAGACTTGTCTTGTTTTTATCAATTTTATTTCGCACGTTCAGGTTGAAATAAAACAGGAACAACACTAAGACCAAGCGGAAATCAACACTCTATTTTTTGAAATATCGTATTTTGTTTTGATATGGGTAAAGAAAAAATTGTGAAGTTGTTTTGTTTGTGAAAATGTGTGAACGTGCGCGGCGTTCTCGAGACGCTAGTTCTCGCTACTCAATTGACACGCTCTTTCCGGGATTGAGTAATAACTCATCTCACGTCAACAACAGCATCAGTTCTGAACAAAGTTGTATTGCCCCGGCGGCTGTCGTTATCGACAATAAAACACAATTGATGGAGCAGGCGGATGATAAAATAGACTTGGAAGGAAATCAAGAAAACGGAGAAAGTAGTCATTGTGCAGAAAACGGGACAACAACAGATGGCGAAGATTCTAAGAATAATCTGTTCGTAAATGGAGATGCGTTATTAGTAGAGCAGAGTTTGCCCGTTGGAGGGTCGCTCCTGGCAAATGACCCAACCGAGACAGGGAATTTTGTCAAGGCAAAGCAAAAAACTGAAGGTAACAACAAAGGCCGAAGAAAATCTAAAATTTCAAACGTGAGTGAAAGTGTGGAAAGGAACGGAGTGCCCAAAGTGAGTGGTAAAGCGGGATCAAAATATTTACCAAATTCAACTCCTGTCCGAGGACGGGTAGGCCGTCCGGCAGGGAGTGGAAATGGACGAAAAAGAACAGCCAGTCCATTAAAACCTACAACCACACAACCAAAACAAATATCTTTGTCAGCATTATCAGCAACTCCAACAAAAATCTCGAGAAAAAAAAACTTATTTATATGCCTTAGAACTATTTTAAACGAGCTTTTCTTGCCAAAAAGTGTCAATTGTTCCCATTTTACCCTCCTATAAATACGTTTATTGTGCAAGGAAAGTACCAGTTTTACATTATTCAAATGGTTTCGTAATCTTACGTAACAACGCACCACCAAACACCTTTGCCCATCTTCCGTTTTCTTCTATGCATGTTTTCATTATTTTAGTGATCTATTTTTCACTATAGCCGCATTGCGTTTTAGTTGGAACCGTGAATATGTTGTGCGACAAATTGTCTCAGAACTTTCTTGACACATTAGCTTGTACCTTGCTACTTTCTGCTTGACATCCATTTTCCTTTCCTTACCAGCTTTATCCAACCCCTATAAAAGGAAACGGGAGTAAGAACACCTCGGCTTTCCGTAGGTTTCCATTTTAGTCTTTTACTATTGCAGCTCTTTTAAAAATGCCCACAACACGTTTTCTTCTTACATCTTCTCTTCAAGATTTTTTTGTTACAATGTTGTCGCCAGAATAAAATCAATTATTCATAGTTGAGCTCAAACTCTACTTAGTACTTCACTTTTAGCCCAGTCAGCCTTCTTTTGTTTTTGCTTCTCTTGTATTTTCCTACGAAATCCTCGAAATTTAAAAAGAATGACATTTTCTGGTTACCGGCCTTTTTCGACTGGTGGAGTTTTGGTACCATAGGGCTTTTTATGCCCGGACTTTTGGTCCCCTAGGTTTTTTCTACCTGGATTTTTGGTAACTTAGGTTTTATTTCTACCCGATCTGTTGGTACTAGTAGATTTTTTCTACCGTAGAGTTTTGTACTTTAGGTTTCCTTCCACCAGGATTTTTGGTACCTTAAGATTTTTTCTATCTTTGGACTTTTTCTTTTTAATAAGAACTCAAGGAAACAATGATATCATGAATCATGATACGATAGTGGCGCGAGCGAAAACTTAAATCAGCCAATGATAAAAGATTCAAATATTCGCCGACGGATGCCAGAAAACTTAACAAAAAATAACCAAAATTGTAACTAGTGGTCTTCATTTGTCTTACTAGGAAAATCTGTGGGAAGTTTCAGCCTACCTCTGCCAAATTTTTTAAAACGGTTTTCACTTCTCACGAAAAAGACGTACATACTTACAATTAGATGACTCGCTTCTTAAACTTGCGATTAACAGTTACATAAAAGCTGTTTTTATAATTCTGATTAGTCTGTTGGTTTGTATAATTGTTATTTTGGTCAAAAACAATGTTTTCAATCCCCTTCAATGACAAATATTTTAAAGCCTTCAATTACTAATTCATTTTTATTTGTATGCTGCACTACTGCTCTGGTACTATCGTATAATGTATTAAAGTATTTGTCATGTTAGATAAAATTATTGACGTATGAAGCTTTTTTAGGAGAGCAAAAGTCCCAAGGTAGAAAAAACCTATATTATCAAAACTCCACGATAGAAAAAATCTGTTAGTACCAAAAGATTAGGTATAAAAAAACCTAAGGTACCAAAAATCCTGGTAGAAAAAGCCCTAAAGTACCAAAAGTCCAGGTAGAAAAAGCCCTAAAGTACCAAAACTCCACCGGTCGAAAAGGCCCTAGACTCACATTTGAGTAATTCTTTGTTTGTAAATTTTTCCCTTATCCTATTTTTGAAGGATTTCACATAGGACCTCCTGCAGGCCATCCCCATTTGAAGGATGATTTCCTCCCGTTTGCACACAACAATAACAATGAAGATGGTGGATTTGGTTGTTACATGGAGCCGGAGCTTTACGTTCCAACAACAGTCAAGGTAAGAATAAAAGTATAATTAATCAGAATGAAAGTTTTCTTACATTTTTAATCAATTAAAAACGCTCTAAATCTAAAAACAATTTCTACGATTGCAAACAATACCAGCGTAAAATTTAGAAATTAGTTTTAGATAACGAAAGTTTTCAGAGTGAATAAAATAAATAAATACAAGCCAATTATTATACTAAAAGTCATATAACGTTTAATATTCTGTCAATCCAATATGATAAGTATTCAAACTTTTTGGTTGTTATTAAGAAGAATAAAAATTATAAGCTTTATAAGGCCGAAATCGTTTATCTGTAATCTTTAGAAGTCAAGGCAAAGCTTTACTATATGAGCAATTTTTAAATACATATTCAATATTTTATCCTCTTGTTGCACAATTAGCTCATTACCCAAATTGTAGGCCCCCACGAGTGCAATTGGAGGACGAGACGAAACCGAGGAAAACTTTCTTTCTTGTTTGTCCTTGTCATAAAGCTCCAGGAAAGTTCCCGACTATGATTGTTAAGGAACGAAGGAGGGAAACAAAATGTGATGTGATGCAAAGAAATAATAAGTTTGATGGAAAGAAGCATCTAGGATGTTGCTAATCATCGTCTTCACATTTCCATTATCACTAGGTGGTTCAGATTTGAAGAGAAAGTGCTGTTCCAGTCTTTTTCAATAGTTATCTTATATGGAAAGAATCACACGGTTGATTATTTTTTCAGAGAAAAGCAAATTAGATGCTACTTCCAGCACCTCCTTGTTTTTCTTCAACTTTTTCTATTAACATTAAAACGAAAATTTGCTCCTACGCTAACTAGTCATCCTTATCTCAATTCTTTCACTAATGATAGGTTGCTCCTGCTCTCAGGATATATTTTTAAATAAAGTTTTCTCTTATCCTGAACATTTGAAAAGGGGAATATGCTTTCTTTGCTTTCTTTCTGCTCCCGTCGTTCTGTTATAGAAAAAAGTTATAACGAGTTACAACTAACAAAGGGAAAAACTGAGAAAATCTTAGCACCAAATCAAAAGGCATGCTATTCTCCTGTATCGGATATGAACACATTTACAAGCAAGTTTAACTTCTCTTCCACCCTTACCTTTTCTCAACATCTCCAGTCAACCATGCTGGGACGAGAATGAAAAGAAAGGAAACCAGCCATCACCATTTTCTGCTCGCTCGAGTTGCCACTTACGAAAGTGAGTTTCCGCCATCATTTACAGATCCAAAGACATGAAATTCAACAAAACCGTTTTTATATAGAAGCAAACAGTTTTCTATTTCTTTAACTTTTCTCAACAAGAGAAAAAGTTTAGCGATTTCTCTTCCTTTTCTTGGAACGTGTTTCTATTTAGATCCATTCCAAAAACCACTTCATTAGTTTGTGGGAGAAAACCTCTTCCTGGTAAAGTTTCGTTGTGCGCCGAGCTACTATTTCCTTTTCTGTTATTATTTATGTTTATCCGAAACCTTATTTAAACATAATTCCACTCTTAAATGAGTTTTTGAACTGTATAAGAATTTGGATATTATTTCCTTTGGGTGATATCCGTCTTAAACCCTTGTCCCTCTGCATTGCAAGAGTTCCGGAGTTATCTTCTGACAGGATGCTTTTAGTTGGAGGGAAACTCACATGGTTGAAGCTGACACATAATATTTTCTCCTTCCCTAAGGAGAGCACAGCAAGAAAACACGAAGAAGAGACTAACGGGCTTCCAAGCTTATAAAATCTAATTTTACAAAATTTCTCTTTCTTTTGCTTGCGGTTCACTTCTCTTCCTCCGTTTCTTCCTGTCCTCAGGTACAGCAGTTTTACTAGTTTTAACTATTTTACCTTCATATTTTATACAAAATACTTTTCTTAAGCTTTGCAGAGATGCGGAGAAGGCATAAAATTGAAAAATGAAAATCGTCCTTTTCATCATTCTTTGCCTTTAACGATTGAAAAACACATTTTTCTTTGTTGTGTACTTTGCTTCTGACTGGTGCTCCCCTTCTTAACGGAATATGTGATAGTTAAAAAGAAATAGAGACATCTTCTCCTTATTTTTATGCATATTTAACTCAAAAAATAAACTGGGGAGCCAGAGACCCAGCCATATTTTACCAAGTCAACCTCGTTTACAAATGAGGAGTAAAATTAGGCAAGGAATATGCTATGACAAAGTATCTTGGAAGACACTCTTTTCTTCTAACAAAAAACTGAAAATTCCTGGAATGTGCATTATCATTCTTCCATTAGAGACATCAGTTTCAAAGCATTTATCTTCCACATCCTTCAATCTTTTAAAGGGCTTGCCTTAACTTTACTTGTACACGTTTTTATTTAGAGAATGCCTTGAAGAGAGAGGAGGGCACGAGTGTCGTCTTCATAATACTGGAAATGCTGAGCATGTTCTTGCGTGCATAAAAGCATATATGACAAAGTAATTACAAAAACAAAACTTTGTAATCAAAATAATTACAAAGTGCAAAAAACAGGCTGTTTTTTACTCTGTTGAGGTCGCTTCTCTTCATTAAGATTCTTTTTATTCTTCTTTTTCAATCACAATCTTACAGTGTAATAATCATTACTTTTTGTTTTCCACTGCAATTGTAATGAAATAATGTAAATTCCTAGAAGCCCAAAATAGATAAAAAATAATTTGTGCCTTTCCCAAAGAATTAGAAACATAATTGAGATGCGTATGAGACTGAACATTGGAAAATTAAGGTTGGGAGCACAAAACCTTCATATTTTATTCTACTATTTATTTTTCTTCGTCCATAATGTTCCTATTTGAAAGAATTAAAATAAATTATGCAATATATCTAACCTCAAAAGTCCAATCTAGAGTGTCGTAAATTCTTTGTTGCTAACCTCATATCATAATAACAAAGAAGGATGCAATGTGGAGAGAAATTCTAAATTGTGTTTACCTTGCTTGGTTAATCCTTATCTTTGTGTTTTTCTAATAAGTTTCTCTTAAGAGCAATTAACAATATTTAGCCTGGCCAGA
>JAHZNK010000885.1:0-12601 GCA_027744615.1 Lepidocyrtus cf. nigrosetosus NNG-2020 | reverse complement strand
TGTTGATTTTGATTTAATTGCAAGTTCTATTAAATTGGGGCAAATTGTTTTTCTATCCTTGACTCCGTTTAAAAAAATTGAGATCAGCGGGATAAAGTGAAACTAATGAATGTATCGTCAATAATTTTGGGAGGGAATGCTGTGATTACATTTGTTAGAGAAAAACATGGGATTAGATGGGCAGTGAAATGGAAATAAATGAAAGGATGAATGGCAGAGAAAAAATAGTAATCAATGTGTTTAAGTTATGATGACATGACAGTAGAAAAAGAGCCAAAAAAGAATCCGCTTATTTGTTACATATTTATGTTTTGTTCCGTTCGCTTGCGCTTTTCAATAAAAAACAGTGACAATTCCACTATTCCAAAAGAAAATAATCTTACTAATATGTATTCAAATAAAAGAACATTTTCTGCTTTCTCTCTTGTGATGTGATAGGGGAAAAAGCAGAGGAGGAGGGGAAGAGTTTTGTTTTGCTTAACTCATTCAGGCAAAAAAAGCAAAGCCTCAGTGGATTTTCCTAGTTCATTTCGCTTGGCAAGCTTCCCAAATTGTTACTAGGCTGCTGTGATGCTGCTCTGCAAGGTTTTTCAAAAAATAAGAAAAAGGACAAAAAAGTTTATTTGGGCAGTGATTTCAGGAGAATAAAGGAATAAGCTGGAATAATAATAATAAACATAACAATAATAATAGTAGAGAGGGACACTTTTTCTGTTGCAGTTGAGAGAAAGCATGGATGAATTTTGTCAGAAAAAGTCGAGCGAGTGATGACGATGAAAAAATGGCTGTGTTTAGCTCAAAAAGAACTTTTTGTAGTCTACTTCAACTCAAAACAATTCAAAATCAATTCTCAATATATCTAGAGTTTTACAGAAATTGGGATAATGTTGATTTTGATTTAATTGCAAGTTCTATTAAATTGGGGCAAATTGTTTTTCTATCCTTGACTCCGTTTAAAAAAATTGAGATCAGCGGGATAAAGTGAGGAGTGATTGCGTTAAATATTTTTTTCAATAGAATTGGGAATGTAGGATGAAACCGGTGATTTTCATATGGAAAAGGTACTCGTAAAGATTAATATTTTTTATCTTGTCCTACAAAACAAGTCTGCAGATGACATATAATGTTTTTGGGGGAAAAGAGGTTGGAATCCCAATTCAAGCAAGAATTCTATTTCTCTCAACACCGCAATATCGTCATCATCACAAAAACACGGCAGCTGAATATGAAGGAAAGTGATTGAGAAATGTTTACTCCAACAGTGTGTGTTTTTGTGTAGGTGTTCAACTCTACAAAAGCTACTTGAACACGGAAAAATATTACAAGATCCATTTTTGGTTTTGAATAAAAATGCGAGAATGAAATATTGATTTGTGGAAAGAATGTAAATCTCTAACGCCGCATCTATTTTTTTCTTTGCAATTTCTTTGCAAATCGCTTATTCGCTGCTTTTATTTAATTGCACGCAAAATTGTGTTTACAACGCTTTTAATATAATTCTCTGGAAAAGTCGTTTTTCCTGTGGTTTTCTCTGTATTTTAATTAAAATTTTCAAAAGCAATGCACGTGCCAAAGAGAGCAAGGTGTGTTAATTACTCATTTCGAGTTTAAATTATTTTCATAAGAATTGCTTAAGGTTATTCGAAGCTTCCTCCGTTCCTTATTTTTTGAGTTTGTCACACACAGATAATAAATATTTCCTTCTTTCCCCTTTCTTTTGTTTAATTTTCAGTGATATTTTGTTCCATTTGCTCCCCCACTGCTTAGTTTTGTGTTTATTTAAGCGTGAAGATTTGATTTTGCTGCGTAGTTTTCTCGATCGTGGGCGAAAGTTAGCAATCCGTAGAGGAAGTCATGTTTTGGAAAAGGTTTTAATGTTAAGGCTTAATTAGTTTATGATTTTGAAAATTCTAGTTTTGTCGTATACATTTCGTTTGAAATCGATATTTTCACAATTTACTGGAATAAATTCAAAGAAATGTGTAAGTTTGCTCCCGTTGCATGCGCAAAAGATTTGGCTAATGATTGACAAAGGAACTGTCAAAAAATTCTTTGGAAACCTTTATGCCAACCTTCTCAATATTTTCTAAGCTTAAAACTCTCCAGTTCATTAAATTTAATAGACTTTTAACATTTTCATAGATTTCTACAGTAATTGAAAACGGGTTTGAATGAAAATCCGCATATGAAAACAAAGGTTTAACGAAAGGAAATGTATTAAAAAGAGAAAGTTATATCAAGAATGTAATTTTTCTTTTCTAATCTTTTCCTCAAGAAGCCGGTGACCTGAAGCTTTCACATCACTGCCATTCTAACTGACTTGGAAGCTGACATTATAAAAACTGATAAAAAGAGTGAATGAGGAGAAAAGATCAGGGAAAGCTGAAAAGGTAAACCTTTCCCTGAGTAAACTGACGGCTCTAAAGGTTGATCATGTTGGATTTTCTCAATCAAAAGGGAAAAGACGGTGTTTGATGAACAGGATGCATAAAAGAAGTTTTCATAAGGATTTGGATATTCCCTCACTCACACTTTGTTTTGTTTTCATCAAGGGAATAAAGAATTCTATTGATATTGCCATTTCCCACTTGTTTAATACTTTCTAATCTTTCAACTTCTCAGGTTTTTGTAAGAGAAAAAGGACGGCTTTTGTGTAGAAAGAAACCCGTCAAAAAAGAGGAATTAGAGAAAATGAGATGGTCATTCTCGGTAAAATATTTATACATAATCATTAAAGGA
The DNA here is from genome assembly GCA_027744615.1 of Lepidocyrtus cf. nigrosetosus NNG-2020. Taxonomy (NCBI): domain Eukaryota; kingdom Metazoa; phylum Arthropoda; class Collembola; order Entomobryomorpha; family Entomobryidae; genus Lepidocyrtus; species Lepidocyrtus cf. nigrosetosus NNG-2020. The sequence goes on along the minus strand of JAHZNK010000885.1, from coordinate 9,862 downwards.
AAAAAAGCTCTCGAAAATGAAAATCTTCTGGATATATGCATTATCATGTGTGTGACAGGAGCAGCCTCAGCTTTGTTTCTTCAGAGAACTGGAAAAAAGTTCTATCAGAGCCTGCCCACCGTTAAGGAGATGAGAAAGGCTTGTCTAACTTAAGTGAGAAAGACTTTCCCGTAGAAAATAAGTTAAATGAGAAGTGTGACTTTTATTGGGTTCACCTTATACAACCCCCTTGCCAAATTCCCTATTTCAGTATCCTCAATTCACCCCAATTACCCCACAATTGAGTTTTCTCTCCTAAAGTTTTTCATTCACAGTGCCCCATGTTTTCATTTTCACCTCTTACATGATATTTCCATGATGTGGGGACAACTTGCATGGGGTGATTTTTAAAGGGGAAATTTGTATTGTAAGGTTTGCGGGAAATTGTTACATTGAGAGAATTTACACAGGGGAAATATGGAGGAACCCTGATTGAAGCTACCACTAACATCGCATCACCACAACTTCCACTTACAAACTTTACATTTACTTTCATGAGTAGAAGATTTGTGTTCTTTTTGGGAAAAAATTCGTTCCTCAAGTTTGTTTGGAAAAGGAGAAAAAAGTGAGAAAATGAAAGTGGTGTGTGCTTTTACTTTTAATATTACCTCTCTTTTTTCTACTCTACTTACGCTTTTTAACAAATTCTGCATTTTTTACTAGGAAAAATTACGAAGGGAAGTGATGTGGATAGTGTGATTGCCACCACGGGTTGAATTTCACCTTTTTTCAGTGAATGGTCATTGCCTTTTTATGGATGATGACTCTCCCGACTTTTCTCACTTTATTTGAGCAAGGCCAATGAAGGTGATGGTGGCTGATAAGAACTTGTACGAGCATGAAATGGACAGTTTTATAGATTTTTTGAAAATTCTGGGCTCACGCTGCTAGTCAAAGATAAAAATTCAAACGTTTGCAGGTTTTTTCCCCGTTTTTTGTATGGGGGAAGGAATTGCTGCAATATTGCATTCTTTGTGGTGAAAAAAGTTTGAATGTTTATCCACGGCTCTTATCATTTTCTGGAGTGCCAGCATCTCGGGTATTATTCTGCATTTAGTAAATTCAAGAAGTCGTTTTGGTTGCTTTAGTTTGTAGCAAGCTTGGGTAGTTTGCAAGTTTTATTAGGATTTTGATGCAAAGATACCTCGTTTTTTTCTTTCAATCCAGATTTTATTATTTTCTGACCACCATCACAAAAAAAGAGTTAAGAAATTTTTTTCTAGTAAAAGTTTTGTAATTATATCTCCTCATGTCATGTTGAATGTAAGGGGAAAACAGAGAAGTTAGGATTTGTTTGGCTTAATGCACAAAGTGGAAATGAAAGTTGGACGTAGACAAAAATTACGCTAGTCTTAACTCAAACCAGAAAGAGAAATAGATTGCTCAATATCATTGAGCAGCTACTCGCTTAAACTTCATTTAGAAAAAAACTTTTTCCCCATAAAAATGGGTAGGTTCAAGATATAATTTAGGCTCTTTTTTATCATATTTTCCCCCTCGTTCTTAAGTATCATTTTCTCTGCCTTTTCTAATGTGTAGCAATTCCATTACCAAGTTTTTTTCTTAAAACTTGTAGGGAAAAATACGTTATTAACAAATCAGTTGTGCATTTTATTTCACTGTCAGCACTAAACTTAAATTACAGAAAAAAAACTTAACTTGATTTTGGCTTTTTTGTGAAGTAAATAGTGAGCTAGCGATTGGCAAGAGCGATCTCCAAGATTAAAAATTTGCTGTATGCAGAAGCATGGCAGGATGTATCGTGCTTGTACAGTGTAGTGAATACATAAGCAGGATGTAGCATGCTTTGTGTTCGTGTTGCATACAAAATGTTTAAAATATGTTAAAGTTTAATTTCGCCGCCAAAAACAGGAATGTATATCCGGTATTCACAATTTTTTTCACGCTTTCTCCTCAAAGCGGTTAAAACTAAAAAGTAGACATTCTTTTCTTCACCTTTAAAAATGTGCGTTTGATTTTAAAAACTGGAGATGAAATGAAAGAGGGAGTGTATGAAGCCACTCAAACTCCAGAAAACTCGGTTTTTATAGCAACAACACAGCTTAACTGATGATGATAAAATATATCATACAGTTTTAATAACACACATTCAAAAGTTTACTGAAAAAACTATTTTTTACACATTTTCCATGTTTCCTATTTTCATCTAAGCTTGAAATATTGGAAAGTCTGGAGTTTTCTCTTGAGTTACTCCAGCTCTGGTGGAAGTGAATGGTGCTGTGACGTTGCCATTAATTACCGTCAACCCTCATTCTTTATCTTGACTCTGGACGGAATAATTTATTCGTCAATCTAAAATTGTGAAAAGTTGGCCCTCCTCAAGGATGTTTATCTTGATATATTATAAAAGAACTTCCAATCATACAATTCCTCTAAATCGAAAGAGGGGAGAGTAGATAAAAAGCACAAAAACCTTAAGATGAAGTTATTGTTCGATTTTCTTCCTTTCAACCGTTTTCTATTACGTGAATAGCATTTTTCTCTGTGATTGGAAACTTTTATAACTTCAATGCTTGTCATTTAACAGTTTCTGTGGCAACTCTAAGAAAACGCTTCTTTCATGTTTATTATAATTTTATATCCTGCTGTTAATTTACTTGCAAACCGCATTTTCTTTGGAAGTTTAATATTTTTGATGATGGCTCTCATATGATTTGTAAAACAGAGATTATAACCTCTTGTGAAACAAGCGGGTATAATTACCAAGAGAACAATTGTTCCAGTTTATCACAAAAATAGTAATTGCGTGTTTTGATTATGGAACTAAGAAGCACTTGGGAATTTTGAAAGTTAAGCAAACCGTTTATTACTCTTTTTAATATAACTTTGTGGATGAAATTATAAGGAAGATCAAATTAATAAAAACATTTGTGTTGGTGATACAATGTTAAAATAAAACAAGACATTTGAGAAAGAGTTGTTAACTTTTTGTAAACATTTGTTATGCATTAAATAAAGGAAATTTTTGACGGTGGCGGTGGGAGCGGTGGAATACAAGAATGTGAATGGAATAGTAAAATATTTTTGCGTAAAATATTTTGTGAGAGAAGTGTTATGGTAATATATTATGTGGGATTTATTTAGCCTCTTGTATGCAAGTTCACTTGCTCATGTACAATGATTTATTACACTGCCATGACACTTTTCTAACTTTGAAGGTCGTTCCATTTCCGCTATCCCAGGGCTTCTGTGTTAAATGTTTTCACCGTATGGTATGAAATCCACAGACAGGTCAACACTGTAAATGAGATGATGAATTATACATTTTTTACAAGCCTTTTATCAACTAAAATGGTAATTGTACTTTTCAGCTGGGTTTCCCTCTTTAAATTTATTACTTTACACCTCAACTCTCCCCTTTACTGGAGCTTCCTAAAAGTTTTTATCTTGTCTCTAAAAAAACCTGTCGTTAACTATTATTATAATTACCACTTCCGTTATAATTAATCATACAATGTTTACAAAGGTAGTGAACAGCTGACATGTTTATTTCTCAAGAAAATTAACTTTTGGAAAATGAACTACACAAACGCATTTCTTCATTTTCATTATGGTTTTTAATCTAACTTTGTTTGCCGTTCCTTGTCTGGTCAGGAAAAAGGATTAAAAATAAATTGAACTTTTTAAATGGAAAAGGAAAAAAACTTCAATCTTTTTTCTTGTTTCAAGGGTTTGTGGTATTTACTTTACCCAAGGACAACTTGCAAAAAAGGTTCAATAAAAGGATAAAAAGTGATCAGATAAGCTCTGATAAAACATGTTTCAATCTTGCCACGCCTACAATTCACCAAGAAAAATAAAAATTATTTGGAGACAGAGATGATCAAAAGAAAAACATAATGTACCTTCGTTTTTTCTCAATTTTTCCTTAAAAATTGTACGTTTACTTTCTCCTTTCTCCCAATAGGCAACTTGTAATATTTAATGTATTTATTTTGGTTGGCCTTAAGGGGTAATCCTTCCTAGTATAAATACCACAAATGCAACAAAAAACCTAGCAGACCAAACAGAGTGTGTTTAAACAAGTAACATTGCATTAGTTATGTACTTTGTTGTGTTCAAAATTGAAAACATTGACATTCTCCCCCTCTCTTGTAAACTCTTTTCATTTTTATTCATCCTTGTTTTTTATAGCTGATGATGATGATGGAGAAAGCTTGTGTGCACGATTGAACCAGAGTGAGTGACATGGACATGGGAAAAGTAGTGCCCTTGTTAGATAAAAAAGTGTAAATAAAGAGTAAAAGTTACAATTTTATTTACCCTGTCTCTCCCACTTTCTCCGTAGACTGCAATGATTAATTTTTTTGACCAGAGGAAAATAAACCAAGTTCACAAATAAAAATTCCCTGTAAAATAATTGCTAGTTAAAAACGAGACTTTCCTTGTTCGTTACATGTTAAAAAGGAGCGAGGTTATGGAGGTTTTTATAGCGGGAAAGCTGTATAGTTGAAAGATTTAAAAAATGTTAAAAACAAACGAGCTCGTATAACTCTTTTGTCCTTTCGTAGAAAACATAAAGTTTGACGAGAATGACAGTAATCACAAAATGGGATTTCGTTCTTTATGTGAATGTATGGGTGGAAGTTAATTTACGACTTTTAAGGTGCATCCACTCTTGAGAAATTGACAATGTTGACCAATGAACAGTATAGTAAAGTATTACAAAACGCTAGTTTGCTGTGGATATTCACCCTAAGTTAGTGTCTTTGTGCTCATACTTTCGCCGTGATTCTGTTTTGAATGCAGTTCAGTTAAAAATCCATTATTTCTCTTGAAAATTTTATTGTTTGTTTTTTACTGTCCTGTGCTTTTATCCTTTTTGATAAGCTTATTCAATTTTTTGTTGCCGGAATTCACATATAATTTAAGAATGGAACATAAAACCAGCAACTCATCATCATCTTCATCATCACTTTGTTTTTAAAAAAGTTTACGACGGTGGTGGTGGTGGTTTTTATATTGAGGGGAGTAGCTCTCTATCTTGCGTCTTTTTTCGTAATAGATTTTTATGACTTTCTCTCTCCTCCGGCTCATCCTCCGCGAGATTTGAATGCAAAGAAATAAAAAGAAGGCTTCTTTTTTGGTGATTATGATGAAGTGGAGAAGGAAACGGAGTCGGCTCTTATTTTCCTTCCTATTCTCGTAAACAGTGTACATGTCGTAACCTTATGTAGCTGTTCTTGTGTTCTCCAGAGAGAAAAAAACAACATAAAAAGCCTAGTTAAGACATCGTGGGATGACTGTAATAATCGTCTTTGTTGAAGTTTATTGCCTGTTCTTCTCCACCCATGTTGTCTCTCATTAGGGATTTTATCTTCAATCTCTGCAATGAACGAGCATGACTTAAAAATTATTCTTCCTCCTTCTTTTTTCAATAAAAATAAATGGCCACTAATCTACTACTTTCTAAACTTTCGCTATAAATATGTTTAATAATATAAAATAACCAATCGACAATTCTTTTTTCTAGTGTTTTCACTAATACGGCTTAGCCTCACGCACCATCGCTTTTATAAAGAAAAAAGATTTACTTGGGATGTATACGGCTTCTTAAATTTAGTGTTTTTCTTACACAAAACATAACATTTCATTTAAGTACTTGTTTGGGTTTAATGTGCTGCTATTTTATGAAATTGATCAGATAATTTAGGGAAAAAATGTGTTCAAGGTTTACAAGCTTCGGTTTTATTGGTTTTCTATCGTTTCCAATTGAAGGACATGTCAAAATCCACTGAAAATAATTAACTTTGATTTGCAACCTTGCGTTTTATGTTAATTTCAAGAAATAAATTCTAGGAACAATGTAATTACGTTGTATTATCGGTTCGTAGGTGGTTAAATAATTACAATATTTTAGGTTTAGTGGTAAACTTTTGCGGATAATTACGTGAAGGAAAAATATAATAAAAACGAAGCATAGTTCCAAGCTGATTAAACTTTGTATTAGAAGTTTATGCACACTGGTTGTATGTTTTTCCCACGCAAAATTGACCTAGTAAGTTGCACAAAAGTAGGAAAATATATTTTACGAGGAAATACATCCTGTACTAACTGAAATTAATGTAAAAATCCTGGATATATTGGGATGGCAAGATGCAACAATTTACTATGATGCAGATAAATTCAGTGCAAATTGCAATTACGTAAGATATTCCGGGTTTACTATTCAACATTTAATTTTATATTAACTTGTGTAAGTACCCGGCGCGTTTCCTCGTTCAAGGCTTTAACGTCATAATCATCAAGTTATCATCTTTTCATCGTCATCTCCATCGCCGACCAAATTTGTGTTCTTGGAAGAATAATAAAAAGAGATGAAAGTCGGTAGTTGTACATGTATGAATTCCCAACGATAGAGTATACAAAAAACCGTAGTTTTCCTCGTAACAAGTTGCTGTTTCTAGAAAATGAGACGTGAGATTGATGATAATTACTTTGAAATATGAAGACTTGCAAGAGAAGCCTTCTCTTGTGAAATATTCGCAATTTTTAGTTAAGAAAACTGTCTTATAAAGACCAATTTATTGGCTAGGCTCCTTATCTCTTTCCAAATAAGTGGATGATTGCATTATTGCAAGTTTTCTTTAACAAGAATGTGCATGGCTAGAAGATATTTTAAAATCTTGTAATTACGCATTCTGATGTAGAGAAAAGAGAACACTTGGGGAATCAAATTATGCATGGGTTTCTCCAGATTCACACTTGAAGGGTAAAGGGCAAAGAGAAAGGGAAAATAATGAGTTTTTTACAATTTCTTGGAAAAGGAATCTGCATTCCGGCATGTGTAAAAATATTTTAAAAACTCCAGGACACAAGTTAAACAGTGTTTAAATTACAATTAAAGTTAAATAACGTTAAAAATTGTCGTTTTTAGTCGATAAAAGTTTTAAAAAAGGAAAGAAATGGGGTTTAAAAGGAAAAGGAACGGATGTGGTTGGCAAGTGGAAAGTTTTAATGTAAATGTGTTCCTTTTCTGCGTTTTCTTTAGAATTATGGCAACTCGCCAATTGAAGCCATTCAACTTTCATCGTCATCATCATCGTGAAACTATTCATAAATTGTATCTTTTGGCGCTCTCTTCCCTTCAAAAAAGGTAGAAAATATAAACAAGGAATGCGAAATTAAGTTTTCTGAAGGTAGGCAAGTATTAAAAAAGGTAGCAGCTGAGGGGAATGGGAAGCAGTTGGAATGTTTTCACCGATTGAATTTATTTTCCCTTTTTTCCAGGAAAAAATGCATTTTTTACTGTTTCTCATGTTCCGTTTATGAAAATGACGGGTCAAACGCACGTCCACCGGTCGATATTTTTCCGGAAGGAGAATCTTTTTTTGACGGTTTTTGTTTTTAAAAATTTCCCTATTTTTCCCGCTTTGAGTTGGGAGTACATACGGGAATTGTGGAAAGGCTTGAGGTCACGTCCTTGTTGAATAAAAAGTTGATTTTTACTTAAAAACATTTAATTCCTGTGGAATAAATAATAAATCCGATTGGGAATCCGCTAGGAGGGTAAAAATTAGCTGGAATTGTTATTGGGAAAACTCTGTGGTTTGCGTGTTTTCATAAGTCCTTGTCTTTCCAGGGTTTTCTTTTGAAAAAAGGATTTTGCGGCCAGCCTTTACAATTGCGAGATTATAATTTGATTCCAATCAGGGATTTTAACTTTGCGAAATATGAACCTTATGCAATCCGGATATTGCAATATTTCCTCAGTTTTTTAATAAAAGAGCTTTGTCAGATTACATTTTATATTAAATTTTGATAAATAAGTAATATTTATTCTACTTTAATTATTTCGGAAACTTTGGAATACGATTTTCTGTAATATAAAAATACTTCCAGAAGTTTTTATTTGAACGACCTTTTATATAATGCAATCAGACGCTCATGATCACCTATACATATCAAATTTCCGGTGAAAAAAAATCCTCCTTCAATCCCATTTCCTTTCCTTTTTTGGAGAAATTTGAACGTAGTTTGTCCATTCAAGGGAGAAAACCTTGACTTATTTTACCTTTTTCAGATGAATTCCGGAGATGTTAAAAAATAGGCTAAACCTTTTGTACTTGTCCCTTACCCTGGGTTTTAAAAATGCCAACTGCCACTCCATCATCCGCGTAATCTTTCTCGTCCTATTTTTTTCCTTGCATTGCCCCAAGTCCACCTCTGTTTGATAACTTCCTTCCCCGGTCAATTACAAATTACAAAAATCAAATAAAAAACTACTTTCAAAATTTTCACCGTTTTTCACTTCTTAGAAATTGTTGTGTGCTTTCCACTCTTTTCCCAACAACAACATTGTCCTTGGAACATTTCCTTGAAAAATGGGGGAGAACGAGGAGAATGAAAGAAAACTCGGAATTTACATAAGGGGGCTGTACGGTGCAGTCGTGCTTTCAGAAAAAGCTCCTTTCTTCATCAACTTCTCTCTGCATCTTGTAAAAAAGATGTAAAATTTTCCTTTCAAGTATGACCTTACTGTCAATGAGTGCAGTTGAAAAAGAAAGGGGAAGGCTGGGAATGCTAATCCGTTGTAGGAGGAAGCTATTTTAGAACATTTTTTCTTTATTAAGCTCCTTCTAAAACTCCTTTGAGTATTTTACACCTACTTATGCAACAAAAAACAGAAACAAAGTCGAGAAAGGTTTTTGTCTGGCTTTCTCTGTCTCTGGATTTCTAAAAACGGCTATTGGAGTATTAAAGGGTAAACAACAGAGATTTACATATTTGCAAAGAAACCCTTGCAATTTTCTTCTGAATTTATTGTCCTGGAAGTGTAATTATTTTCCCCGCAAATCTAAAAACTTGTCCCGTTGCCATAAACGTAATTGAATTGGACGAGGCTCAGTTTTACAAAAAACCAGGCCATTTAAGAAACTTTTTTCCTTTGAAATTAACCAAATTTATTAAATAATTACATAGTTGAAATTAGTGTAAAAAATTCCATTTGATTAATTTGATCATTCTGAGGAAAACCAGGTCAAGCTAGAAAAAGGAAAGTTTTCCACTAATTTACAGACCAGAGCTTACACCAAGAATGGTGACGAATAGTGAATACTTTAGTGTTAGAACTTTTTTCACAAGTCTAACCTAGAAAGTAGAGTTTTACGAGAGAAAACCCTGACAAAATCAATGTCGATGGAGATAAAAATTAGCTTTTTCTGTGTTTTCATTGCTTTAACTACTTCACGCTGTTTTATCTATTTTTTGCATAGTTGTTCATCAATTTACTTTCCTCTCAGCAACTCCTCCTCTCAATCATCATTCTCATCCTCACTCTTTGTGAGACTTCCAAAATATAATGCAGTCAGAATTTCCCTGGATGAAAAAAAAAACTTTTAAAAAATTCTGATCACGTTAACTACACGAAAAGGGAAGTTTTAACGAAAAGGAAAGGGTTGGTAACAGGACGTCGTGTTTCGAAATCCAAATATCCCCATCAGAATGTATTTAGTATTGGAAGTTATAAAATCGCGTCAATGAAAAAAATCTAAAAATTTTTAGGGAAGAAAACCACTGAAAAAATTCCTGCCTCTGTGTTTACTTTGCAATATATTTTACAATGAGAAACATCCACTCAAAGAATACAATAACCCTTTGCATCCATCAGTATTCCAGCCTTTGTCACTGAAATAAAAATACGTGCTCCGAGAGATGACTCTAGGTTTACGATAGTGTTATTGCAAATTCTATTACGGGAAAACGAAGTTTTCCGTGTTTTTCTCTTTTTTTTCGTCCAGGGAAATTCTGACTGCATTATATTTTGGAAGTCTCACAAAGAGTGAGGATGAGAATGATGATT
>JAHZNK010000884.1:0-10437 GCA_027744615.1 Lepidocyrtus cf. nigrosetosus NNG-2020 | reverse complement strand
GGTATCCGGCGGGCAATCTTGTATTGTATTATTGAGAAAAATAGATATACTATTTTGTTCAACGAAGACTTTGGAGAAATGGTGAAGTTTAAAGGTTTTGCTTAAATTGTTGTTGGCTTGGTATATTAGCATATTAGTAAGAAAGGTTTTCACAATTTAAAGCCACAATTTGGCAATATTTCTGAGCAAATTTTTACGTAAATATAAATACAGCTAAATAATATTGTTATGCTAATTTGGTCATTTTTTTCTTGATACAGCCCCTTAAGCTACACATTGATTTATAATGAGCAGTGTATTTTCAGTTGTTGTTTTCAAATATCAAATCAAATTGTTTTTTCCAGAACTTATTTGTACTAAATATGTTGTAAACAAACCTTTATCTTTAAAAATTAACACATTTTAATCTAACAAATTTTATTCAATTATTATATAAAACAATCTTCTAACTTATTTGTTGGTTGTGTGCAATGTGCTAATTTAAAGTATTGTTTTGTAAATGTGCCTTTCTCTTTAATAAAAAACTAAATATATCCAAATAATTTAAAAAACACATTTCAATTTATGTACGAAATAAAATCCAATATGAAACAAGGTACGCCTTTGCATTGATATTTCGCTTTAATTTAGTAACTAATCTTTTTAACTACAAGCTAGATAATACGCAACTGCCTTTTCTAGTAATTTTAAAATTTGGTAAACGTCATAAGTTTAATTAGTCGTAGTATTTAAATTTAAAAAATAAAGTCGTAGTAACGCATTTGGCATCCAAATCGTCGTATTAGTGACCTTTTTTGTCAGGTCGAGTTTTGGCAAAATTGGATTTGGGTCAGAAAATTAGAGTGGCATATAAACTATTTTAAAAATTTTAGAGTTAGTAAAATAAGAGTTCATCTGGAGTAGGCATTGCAATTCGGGCACTGCCCGGAGTACCCAATTAGACTAGTTAAACAAAAGCTTGACTTGAATAAGACATCAAGTGGAGCTGGCTGACATATAAAATGAATTGTGTGACCTATTCGATTTACTGTTTTGAAAAGTAAGCTTGTTAAACGATTTTCTATGGGATTTAATCACAAATAAAGTATTTTTAATTAAAATCGGATTTTAAAAGTTTCTTATTGGGTACTCATTAAAACCCAATAAGCAGGGCAGTGCCCAACGAACCCAATTATAAACCCTAATCTGGAGTCCATTTTTATTGTTGTTTAGTTTGCGTTGTAAGTTTGAAGTAAAGAGGTGTTCGTCGTGGCTGTTTTATCTAAAATTAGGTAAGCAAACACAATTTGGTACGCTAATGGTTATTAAAATTCTTGGTCATTGTCGTATTTGTTAATCTCGCGGTTGTAGTTTCTAAATTCAAAAGAAAAAGTCGTAGTCTTATATTTTGGCATAAAAACTGTGTTTTAAAGCATTTTTGCGTAGAACGTCTTGTTTCTTGTGCTATAAGCGTATAACTTTTTAAAGCCTTTTAGTTAATTTATAAGGTTTTAGTTAATTAGTTTTTAAACTTTGAGGTGAGTGCTGTCAGTGTTATCTGAAATTGTGTAAGTAAATACGCAAGGGTTGAAATTGTTTTTGAAATTCCTTTTAGAAGTCGTAGTCTTCAAATGGTGAGTTTTTTCGATAAGGCAGGATTTAATTATAAGGTTTTGTAAAATACAATTTATTCTTTGAACAATTTACCATTTGAGCCTAACAATCTTAAAGCATAAGTGCATATTTTAAATCCGTCTATTTGTACTGATTTAAATTAGACGTTTCAAGCAAAGAAAAAAATAACAATATGATCAATTGATCAAATATAATCAAATAAAAAAATTCCATTAGCATTGCGTCGATATTTAGCATAGTTTAAAATATTTAATTTGTCGTGTCGTTTTTGTGTCGATGAAATGAAATCAAAATGTTCTTTCATTTTAAATCTTTAAATTTGTTTTTTATATATGCAAAATAGAAATATTTCGCTTGCTTAAAAGAGCAACCTGCATAACCCGCGTGTGTTTACTGTAAAGCACGTTGAAATTATTTTAAAATAACTCGCGACTATAGTTTCATTTCAGCCTATGCTTGCGACACAAAAATAACGAAGAAATATTTTTTTGGACATCAGGAAAACTGAGATAGTAAATCCCTGCGCATTTTCGAGTATTCGGAATTAATAATGTCAGAATATATTTATTTTGAGGCTGACGAGGCATCTGATAACAGTTCCAATAACTCTGAAAGTTCAAAAGACAGTTTTATAGTTTACTCTAATGAAAGTGAAGATTTTGAGGCTGAATCAGTCAGTGAAACAGATGACCCTGTCACAAGTGATAGTGATAAAAGTGTATAAAGTGTAATTGAGCTTCAAAATCAGAAGGAATCTAGTAGCGAGAACAACCCCTTACATAAAACAGAAAGTTACTCGAGGTTAGCAGCGGGGTGCGAAAATGCCAAAATACTGACCACTAATATTCCGCTGGAAACCGAAAGTGACAGTGAGTTAGATTCTGTTGCTTTACAACGAGGGAAAAAAAGGAAAAGAATCTGCATTTCAAGCTCATCATCTTCTGAATCAGACAGTTCTGACATTCAAATAATTTGGGAAGGGTCACGCAATTAGTGCAGTTATCAAGTTTGTAAAACAACTCGAATAAGGGGAAGTATTCAAATATTTGGTAACAATGGATGTAAGTAATGAAGAATGTGTAATAGGATATTTAAAACTGTCCATTCAAGAAACAGGTGTTAAAACTGTTGTGATTTATAGTGATGACATTGATCGCGTAGATAATATTGTTAAGTCGATTCTCCCAAACTACTTGCACTGTACTAGGCTTGAGCATATACAACAAAGGAAAAGTGAAACTGGAGTGATCTTAAAATTAAACGAAGAAGTTTTCCCTCTTAGATTTGCTGACAAGCATGAAGATTTTCAAATAAACATTGGAATAGATAGGTAAGTAAATTTACATACTTAAATTCTTCTCAAATGTAAATCTTAGAGTAGAAAAAGTTGTATAAAATTAATAATGTATAACAATTTGTTTTAATTATATAGCATGCTACTGCCTCGATCCGTTGATCGTGTTATTGTAACTAACTGGCCGCTGGAGAACCATTTGGAAGCGTTTATGGCTCAATCTGCTGATCTTATCAGGACAATGACTTTTTTTGCAAATCGTGTAAATTTCGTTACAGTTCCGGAATTTTAGGCTTGTTTCTTGTGGATATTCTATTGTTATCTTGATTACAAAATGGCCCGGTGTCACCCAAAATCGAACTTATTAAAATATCAGCGCTCTTCTGATGAAGAGTCAGTTCACCGTTGGTGGAGCAACCAACAAATTGGTGCTAAAATGACGAACGAGGATAGATTAAACGTGTTTAGTGGAAAAAGTGGTTTAGTGTGTGGTATTTTCGACGGACATGGAGGCAAAGAAGCAGCTGACTATTTAAATCTCAACTTTAAAAAATACTTTTGTCAGGATCAATTTCTCAGTTTCACTAAACCAAAGGAATTTAAACAAAGACTACTAGACGCTTTTAAAAACATGCAAGACGCACTAGAAAAAGACCACTGTATGTTTGTATATTTAAAGATGCAATTTTTAATATTTGGAAACATGATCAGGCATTTTTAATTTGTTTTTATATCTATACAGATTCCTGGTCAAGAAAGAATTGGAATTTGTTCTCAACTGCAGGGACAACTGCAACAATGTGCTTTGTTGTTGGTCGTGTTTTGTTTGTGGCTAATGTGGGGGATAGTCCTGCTATCAGAATTACTGGAAGTAAAGGAACTTTTCAATCATATTCCAAGTTTACGCAGCACAATCTGCAAAACAAAATGGAAGCCGCGACTGTCTTAAGGTATTTATTTGCACAAGCGTACTTACTTTGTTAGCCATAACTATGCTATGCTTCAATTATGCTGTTTTATTCTAGTTTTATTAAGCAAATTCCATACTAGTTTCATTGTTTAAATGTGTCTCAGGAAAGGTGGACAAATCCTTAAGAAAAACGGGGCAGAACGAGTGACTGTAAAAAAACAATCAACTCTATATCGAAGCGTTAGTTTGAGCATGACAATTTTCTCATTTGGACTAAGATAAAAATACTGAATAGATGGAGTGGAGTCAATTACATATTCCAAGTTTACCCAGCACAATCTGCAAAACCAAAGGGAAGCCGAGATCGTCTTAAGGTATATATTAGCACAAGCGTGCTTATTAATCTTTGTTAGATATAGCTATGCTATGCTTCCATTTTGCTGTTTTGTTCCAGTTTTATTAAGCAAATTTCATAATAGTTTCAATGTGTTTCAGAAAAGGTGGACAAATACTACGAAGAAACGGCGGCGCAGACCGAGTGATTGTTAAAAAACAATCAACTCTATATCGCAGGGTTAGTTTGAGCATGACGAGAGCATTTGGTATTTTCTTAATTTTTATTTCTTACTTGCATGCAGAAGAAAACATTGTCTTTAATTTATTAAGAAATTTTACCTTATGAAAAATATCTACGTGGTTTGTAAAATAGGTGACTTTTGGAGCAAATGTGAGGAAACGGGGGAATATGTAATTGACTCCACTCCATCTATTCAGTATTTTTATCTTAGTCCAAATGAGAAATTCATGGTACTGATGACAGATGGAGTAAGCGACAATCTTTCTGAGGAAACAGTTAAAGATATTCTTTGTAAATATTACAATGATAAGAACTGTGAGAACGACAATCCTGCCTCGCTAATACTTAAAGCCTTAAACGACGCGTAAGAAAGACAATTGAAATATTACTATTTACTTTGTTGCTTGTTTATAACATTGCTTACTTTTGAAATTTTTGAAACTTTTGAAATTTTGAAATTTGCAGATGTATTGCAAAAAACTCAACCCCTTATGATGATGCTAGTATAATTGTCGTTGACACCGAATTGTGCTTTAAAAATCAAGTACAAATAGAGAATTCCAGCTATAGTCAAATGAATTGAAAGCACAATGTAGTTAATGTACTATTTGTTATGGATTATTTACGATTAGTGAAAACTGTTAAAGTTTGAAATTATTTTGCATAAATAAAATTAAACTTAAGCTCGTGATTTAAAATTAAATTTAATGATTACTAATTTTATTTACTTTCTTTACAATTGTAAAATATTTTGTATTTCTATGTATTAGGATTTATATCGTACACCTAATAAGGTTACAATTTGCTATAAATTATCATAAGATTTGGATTAATAAATTGTAAATTTTATTTGTATCTATTGAATATCATATCATCTAGCTGCAAATTTACGTATCTATTTAGGGGCACTTTTAAACGTTGCCAATATCACAGATTGAGTATTGAATATAAAATTATTTTAAAAATACTTATCATTATATCATAATACACTAGATAATATAATGAGTTGTTTTTTAGAAATATTTACTATGTATTTTATCACAATTTTATAATACATATGTGCATATTAAATTTGTATGTAATTAAATAAATTCTGGCATAAACTATAAATTTAAATTAATTAATGTGTTATTGTCAGCTTTACAGTTTAAAATGAATTTGCTCATGCATAAAAATTATGCTTAAGTTAAAACGGAAAAACTTTAAAATGTTTACTGTGACGGTCAAGGCTGCAAGTTGTTCAAGTTTTGTATTTCTACTTGTGTTTACTCATACGTTTCACATTTTTTGCTGGGACTAAAATTATTTGCAATTATACTCTATTAGTACCATACAATAGTCAAGTTTTGTGTCATGAAACATTTGCAATTTAAACCTGTTTTTGTCAGATGTAGTGTTTTCTAACGAGCGTTAATTAGCGCGTGTGATGAAGCTCTCTTGCGCGTTAATTTTGTTAAAGCTTTGTTAAGCTCGATATAAACAACAATGCATGCATGCATACAACAAGATATTATCAGTGGCACGAGTTTTAAGTTTTTTGTGGCTTTTACTGATGGAGCCTTGTTAAATAACGCTCGATAAGATCATTAGTAGTCGTTTAGAAGCTTACCGAACGCTCTTCGGTTGTGCGTATTACATAGCGCTCGTTACAAAAACCTTTGCCACAGATTATACTAGTGAAGAGAACATAGCTGTTATTAAATTAAAAATCAGTAATAATTTAAAACTGTTTAGTTGGAGAGTTACCACAGTGAGTTGTTTGGCTTTTAATTGCGATTATTTAGTCGGTTAGTAAGAATATTTGCAGTAGCAGTTGCGATTTTGACTTGTAGTTTTACACCTAATTGCAGTTTGGATTGTTTGAACAATTATTTGTACTCTCAGTTTGAAATAATAAAATTTCGTTTATCGCTAAAGTTTACTTAGCCTAGCTTAGATTAGGTGTACGGCTATTTTCTCCTCGTCAAATTAGTGTTTAAAACGAACCCATTGTGAACTGTGTTGTTCAAACATGTTTTATTGAGCAAATAAAACAGGTGAGTTATTTTAGTTTCTGTTTTTATTTGTGTAAATAGAGTTAATGGTTTGTAGTATTTACATTTTTACATTTTTGATTTGTAGTTGTACCCTTCTAGTTTCAAATTTGGTATTTCCATTTTTGTTTGCATTTTTAATTTTGGTAATTCCAGTTGTGTGTAGCGCCAAATTTTCAACCTACAACGGTTTTTCTTATACAATAAGGTATTGCATAAAAAGAGACCTTAATAATTGCAATCTTTAAAAGCGCTTAGATAGATTTTAGTTTTTATTAGTGCCTTTTTCGTTGGTAGACTTTTCTAAATGAATGCGTACGATAAAAGTCGTTTGCTCAGCCGTAAAGCCCTACGTTTAGATCGATAAGCCTCGGTAAGCAACAATGTAGAAATGGGATACTTTGAATGGTGCAAACTTTAAAATTTCAGTTTTTGGTATGGCTTTAACTAATCGGGTTTTGTTAATGAACGCCCGATAAAATCAGTAGTAATCGTTAAGAGCCCTGAGTTGAACGCTCCTCGGTAAGGTGCATTACACGTTAAAAAGCTGCTCGGTGCGTTTAAAGTTAGTTTAGAGCGTGGAGTTGAAGCAAAAGGTTGGTTAAAAAGTGTGCAGGCAAGTGCGAGTGAAGATAAAAATTGGGTCTAGTAAAAGTGAGAATGCGAATAATAGTTCAGTAAAAATAAAAAAAAGTTTTGAATTTTTTGCTTCACCCACCCTTTATTCGCGTTTTACTTGATCCAACTAATTGTTTGATTGTTAGTTTTTAAAGTACTAGCAGGATTGGCTTGTATTTGGTTATGTGTGTGTTCAATTTCCAAAAGTTTGTTCCTTTAGAGCCAAAATTTTAATTCAAAACGTTTTTTTCAGGAAGGCAAAATTATCTAATGAATTCTTGAATGAAACTAGGGCAAACACAAACTGCTTAATTTTAGTGTTTAGTTGTAGAGTGGAAAAGGTGAGTTATTCAGATTTTTACAATTGTTTATTTACTTGCTTTACATTATTTTATTTCAGGAAAAATTATTCGCATTACTTTAAATTTTACGGGTAATTGCAGTTAATTAATAATTACGTTAAGTCATTGGGCAAAACTATGCGCATTTGCAATTTTGATTTTCAGTTTTCCTCGTAGTTACATTTTTTATTGGTATATCTTTTTTGCACTCCCAATTTCTGATAACGCGGGGTTGTGTAGCGGCAAATTTTTAATCTACACGTTTTTGCTCTTCTAAACAAGTGGTAGCTTAAAATGAGGCAAGATAGTTACCAACGTTTTTTAAATTTTTAGTATAAAAAAAGAACCGATGGGTTATTCGAGTTTTTGGTTTTTCGTGTCAGATTTTTTAAAGACTACTTATTTGCAAGTTTACTTTTAATTCGAGTTGCAGTTTTCACTTGTTTAAAATTTATTAACGCTCTTAAAAAACGTTTTAAGAGCGTTAATAAATTTTAAACAAGTGAAAATTAAAAATTTCGCGCCAGTTATTAACGAATAACTGGCGCGAAATTTTTAATTTGAAGAAGTTTTTTCCAAACTGTTGTGGTAACACTGGTTAAAAAATAAATTCCTTCTTGTTTAAGTGTTTAGTTAAAAAGTTGAATTATACGAGTTGTTATTGTTATTCCTGTTTAATTCGTTGGTTAAACATATTTGCGTATCTTATTTTGATTGGTGATTTATTATTAGATGCAGAAGTGATTTTGTTGGGTTTATCTGTATTCCCAGTTTAGAAAAATATTTATTTAACGTCAAAACTTTAATAAAAATGATTTGCAAGGAGTTTGAAGCCGGGGTTTTTACTTAAACCGAATTTAATTTTTTTGATTCAGTTGGCCACTACATTCGGTAAGTTATTCAATTTTTTTCTCGTGTTTATTTATTAGCTCTACATTATTTTGCCACAAGAATATTTAAGAGCATCTGCAATTTTATTCGGAGTTTTATACGTAGATGCAATTATTACAATTTCCAATTTTATTAGCAATTTTAATTTCAAACTGTCAGCTTTTTGTTTCAATCCTTACTGCAAAACTTTTACGGTTTTTAGTATTCCCGGTTTTTAATAGTAGAGTATATTTACAGATTTTAAATTTAAAACTATGGTTACGACGTAGAAATGATTTTCTTATCACTTGGCAGTATAAACGAGGATTTTTTAAATGTTCATTTTGTAGTAAAAAAGTAGTTTCGTGTAATTATTTTCATTTGCAATTTTACTTTATTTGTTATGCGTAGTTGCAAATTTTTATTACTATTTCCATTTTTATTTGCACTCTTATTTTGCTTTGTCCGGCTTGCACTAGCACAAAAGTTTTATTAAAACCATGGCAATTTGAAGTTTTGTGTTCATTCGTGTAGTTTTAGTAAATGATTATTCGTATTCGAAATTCAAGTTTTGTTTAGAGCAAAATTTTAAAATTAAATTTTTACCATTTAAAGGAAACAACTGATACAGATCCTGTGCTTAAATCTAATTTCCTTGTTAAAGTGTTCAGTGTGGCAGTACACACGGTGACTTCATTGCATTGCTTATTTTATTCGTATGCAAAAATTATTTGCATATGCAGTTTTATCCGCAATTTAACTCGCAGTTAAAATTGTGATTACTTCCATTTTTATTTGCGATCTGAGTTTTTTACTTGTCAGATTTTATGTCTCGTTTTAAGTTTAAAAATTAAAACAGGGTTTTATTGTTTAAAACCTAGCAGTTGATAGGCATGAAATCATTTCTGGTTTAAAAGTGTTCAGTGGAAAAGTTGGTACAGTGGTTATTCAAATTTTATTTTTTATTATGTTAATTTTACTTGTAATTTCACTCGTATTTGCAGAAGTCATGTTTTTGGTTTTATCTGTATTTTTAAATATTGGAATGATTTAGCGGCAATATCTCAATTTATAACCTTTTGTTTACAGGGAGTGGAAACATTCAAAACGAAGCCTGGGTTTAACTCAAGCCTGATTAAACTTTAGTGTTTTTAGTTTGACACAACATCGGGTGAGTTATTCAATTTTTTCAAATTTGTTTATTCACTTTACCTGGTTTTGCTATAAGTCATTTAAAGCGCATCTGCAATTTTATGTGGAGCTTATGCGTAGTTGAAATTGTTATCATTTTCACTTTTATTAGCATTTTCTAAAGCAAACTAGCCAGATTTGGACTAGCTTTGTCTTGTACATAAAAGTTTGTGGTTTAAACGGAGCCTTTGTTGTGGCTGAATTTAGGTTTATTTAAAAATTTGTCAGTGGACTGTAAAAACTTAAAATCGTTCCAGTTTTTGTTTTTATTCAAGTAAATTTAGTCGAGAGGTAAACTATTGGTTTTGAACTATTGCATTTTTGACTTTTGTTCGAATTTATATCTATTCGCACGATTAATTTTTATTCATATTCGCTTTCAATTCAAATGCGTAATAAAAATCATAGGCATACTTCAGTTTTTTCTAGAAGCAAATTATTTTCCCACAGATGCGCAAAACGAATGTATTAAAGCTAATTTTAATTAGAGTGTAAACAAGACATGATACACTTGAACCACTTGTGAAATGTTCGACGACCCTATTTTTATTATTTATATAGTTTGGAAAGTTTTTTCTCTATTTTTCTCAGGTGGATAAGTTCCACAAGTGGATATAAGCATAAATAATTCTAGTTTTATTATCATTAAAATATACTCGAATATATTAACAAATTATTCATAAATACTTCATTAAGTTATTACATTTCCTGTATTTAATTTTATGTTTAGATTGGTTATCCCCAAAGTTTGCAAGCTTTAAAACACAGCAAGGCAAAAATAACAAAATGGTTGAGTCAAATATTCATGTTGACGGCTTGGTTATTATTGGAAAAAATTGGAAACTACTTGGTTCAGCAAATCCAATTTATTTACCAAAATCTTTCACGTTTTACCAAGGACCGCATAAAGGGGTGAATTTTTTAACCAAGAAAAAGGTTATTTCCGTTAAATTGTTTGCTGCGGGTGCCGATATCTGTTTCGTGGTAAA
>JAHZNK010000883.1:0-10180 GCA_027744615.1 Lepidocyrtus cf. nigrosetosus NNG-2020 | reverse complement strand
ACTCCTTTCTTGGCTCCCCATAAACCAAACCCGGTTGGTTAATAAAATTTTAACCTTTGCAACTGGAAAAGGCTTCATTCCTTTCCTAAGGTTAAGTAGGAAAGCAGTAAATCCGAAATAAAAAATTGTGGAGAAAGAAAACTAATTTCTTTCTCGGAGCCCCTTTCTCAAAATCTAATACGTCGTTTTATACGATAGTAAAAATGTCGATTGAAGGGAGACTTACATCACTTCAAACAAAATTGGACCAGCTTTTGGACATCGTTAAGCTGGACCCAAGTAACCCACTACTTGACAAATCCAGTGGTGGTGGCATCAACGGAG
Organism: Lepidocyrtus cf. nigrosetosus NNG-2020; assembly: GCA_027744615.1. Lineage (NCBI taxonomy): Eukaryota > Metazoa > Arthropoda > Collembola > Entomobryomorpha > Entomobryidae > Lepidocyrtus > Lepidocyrtus cf. nigrosetosus NNG-2020. The sequence continues at coordinate 9,856 of JAHZNK010000883.1, read as the reverse complement.
GAATCTCTCTGGGAGGAGGGGCTGGTGGATTGAATTTTGCAAACAGACTCCATCAATCCCAAAGCCGGCTAACCCCAGAATATCCTCAACGAGTAAGAAGTGCTCAAGCCGAGATTCGATCACTTGAGCTATGGAGATGTGTGGTGGCGGAATGTCTTGGCACTCTCTGCTACGTCTTCTTTGTTTGCGGAGTATCCATCCCGTGGACTGGCCACTTTCCTCCTTTTCTCTCCGTGGCATTTGCATCAGCGTTGGCATACGCCGCTCTAACTTATCAGGTCTTCCCAGGAGCTCATCTCAACCCGGCTTTCACGATTGCTTTGACGTCCATTAAGTACATTTCACCTCTCCGATGCGTCCTTTTTCTGACAGGTAATAAACAAATACCTGTCTAGTTACTTAAACATAGATTCTTCTAGCTGAAGAAACATAAACCACTTCAATATAAAATTCTGGATTTTTTCTGACAGCTCAAGCTGGTGGAGCCATTGCCGGGGCTGCCGTTCTTTTCAGGTAAGTATTAGATTCCATTACATTACTTGGCTAGTAACAACACTTTTTTCTATTCATTTGGGCTTGAACCATTTCCAACTGAAACATTCCAATTCTTGTCAGGGAGTATTTGGAAAAATCTATCAAGCAAGTTATTCCAAATGTAGCATATTTGGTACACGGATCCTACACGAGGATTTTTTCTTATTGTTTGTTACACATTTAGACCATTTAGTTTACTGCATAAACGCACGGAAAATGAAACTTTTAGTCATAGCTCTTTTTCTTTTTGTATGCATTATCTTAAAGGAATTGTTTCCATTCACTTAACTGACAAGGATTTGTGTTGCAAAGCCGCTTTTAGTCAATCCAGGTCAGAAAATAATATAAAAGTGTTCACTGTTATTAAGAAAACAGAAAATATTTCCGGGAATATAAGAGTAGACAAATCAAAAGCTTTCGTACAGGATTCTCTTTAGCCCTCGAAAAAAAAACAAACTTGGCTCTTGGACAAGCCCATGACGTTATGTTGAGCCACATTATTTATAATGTAATAAAAATAATAAGAAGAAAGCTCTTTACTTCCATAACATTAGCCATAAACTACACATTTCTACGCGCGTAGTTGTCAACTTTTACATAACAATTAAGAAATAAATCTGTTCTTCTGTTACACTGAATATAATTTAATACGACACGACGCTTCCTATAAATCTTTTAAATGTATAACCAACAGAGTCAATTAACAAATGTTTATCCTTCGGCTTTTTAAGCCATTAGCATGATGCTCGTCACATATTTACTTGGTACATTTTCACCCATCTCAATTCATGAAATGCTAGTTGGTGGTTTAAGCCTAATGATCTTATATAACTTCTTATTTACAAAGGATAAGTTGAAACGAGAAAAAGAAGACAAAGTATTTAAAAGAGGTAACACAATGGAAACATTTTATATGACAGGATGAGTAATTCTAATAACAAAAAGACGAAATAAAACCAAAAGTTACATTGTCGGGATGAGAAATCTGGCAAAGTTCCGACTTTTTTTCGTTTAATCCTCATTTACCTTTCCACTTATTCAAACTATCCCTCAGGAGAGCCTTGTATAATACATTATGTAAAATTGCAAAGAATAAGTATTTCCGTAGGAAAAGAAATCTAAAAAGAAAAGTCTTAAAAATAACACATGATGATCTCATATGCAGAAGAAAATGTAGATTTTGAGTTAATGAGTGAAGTTTGCTATGCTAGTTGTAGATTTAAGTCATAAATGGCAGTTCAAGAAGAACAAATAATTTTGGTAATAAAAGGATGATATAATTAAGGAACATGTTTTAATTCCGTGATGAATAGCAATTTTGAGCAAGCTGTGAGTTAAATTCTAACCGGAACAGTAAAGATTTTGAAAACGAGCGCAAAAGCTCATTTCTTTTATAGTTTTAAGCTAATTAGTCTTTAACAAGCCAACGGTAAAGCAAAGGGCATTAGATTTCAAATAGTTGCCTCTACAGGTATTACTTACTAAATTACTTATTTTAGTAAAGTTAGCCTATTGTATAAACTGACTGGGGTAACCCTAGAGCCAACCATGGTAAATTTTGGGTTACTATACTCTTTATTGTAGAAACGAAACAGCCCATCATATTAATTGCGTGGTATATGAAAGAATGGAAATAAGCTTATAAAAACAGTAAATCTCCTTGCATCACTGTATACAAAGATAGACAACGAATTAACGCATTACCTCACAATGAAATTGCAAAAGAACAAAGTGAGTGACTTGATGGAAAGAAGGAGGAAGGCTTTTATTAAGTTTATATCAACTTCCGCAATCTCATCGACTTAATGATCATCCAAAAAGAGATGAATAGTAATAGCACAGCGTTGAGAATAGGGAAAACTAAAAAATCCACCTAAATGAAGTAAATGATGTGGTGGTGATGGTGGTAGAAACGTGTTTCAGACATTCCAATCTTCCAATGTAAACTTTTTGTGCGCTTTCCTGTAAAACTTGAAGTTTGAATAAGACTGGATTTTTGATATTATATTTGAGTCAGATTGCGTATAACTAGCAAAGTAGCTAAAAAAGAGAAATGATTGGAGGAGCGGGATTGACTCTGTGACTACATTTGCAAAGAATTTCATGGAGCGGTGCTTGTGTCAGAAAACATCTTGAAACTAATATTTCTTTTTTTCCTTTTCGCTCCCCCATTTAGTTGCATTTTCATCTTATCATTTAATGAGAATTTCATAAAGATGGGAAAAGTTTAGTGCAAAAAGACACAGACACTCGTGTATGCGTGCTGCTGCTGTAAGCTCGGAAGAAAATGCCATTGCGTTGTTGAATGATACTAATGAGAGCTATGATTTGAAGAGGAGAGGAAATAGTTCTCTGAACTTGTTCCATTAAAAAATATATTAGCGAGACAAAATCGTATTTATTACAGATATATATTCACTCTGTTAACGAACCATACAGTTCAAAAACATTGTCTTTCTCAATGTTTATTACTCTTCAAACACTCTCCAAACATTATTACTGCCAATTGCCCTTCATCATGTTCACTTGATCTTGATATGATCCTTTTCTTGCTTCTTCCTTTTCGTTTGAACTTGGCATTCATTCATAATTTCACATGCTACCGACCTCTTGCTTTCTACAAGTACTTTTTTTGTTATCATCGCCTACTCAGAAATCATCAAATTTTATTCCATTATTTCTAATTTGCTCTATCTTGTTGTATCTTTTAACTTTGGTAAATGTGCAATTGAATAACAAATCTTGTTCTGGCATGCCATGCATTGCTGAATAGGAAAATAGTAAATAGAAAATCTGTATTATATGAAAGCCGCACTTACTGTCAAAATTTTAAAACTGTTGCTTTTTCACCCTCACTCTGTATTATTTCGGAACAAATAGGGAAGGATGCAAAAGCATCTGCCTGACCTGAGCCCTCCATGATGACGATGATGTGTTCAAAATGTACATGGTTTCATATGTTGTGCAATCAGCGCAAGAAATGGGAAATTCCGAAACATGCATGCATATATGTTGTAGTTAGTGAGTGCAAGGCACAAAATTTTGACTAAATAGAATGCATCCATCTGTTATTTAAACTGTTGATCATCTTTCCATTAAAATACAGAACTTGTACACATAAAAGTAATAAATGAGGTGCAAGTGTCCGGACTCCGGACCCATAACTATTAAGCCTATCCTCCAAGTTGATGTGCAGCTGCTCCTGCTAGAAATAAGAAGAATGGAGGTTTTTAAAAAAGAAAAATGGAAAAAGGATGTATAATTGTGAAAGGACACAATGTGCTTATGCGCTCATGTCCGGACAGGAGCCGGCCGGACAGGTGCCGGCCGCACAAAATTATATATGAATAGCCCTTTTGAATGGCTTTCACCAATTTTCAAAAGAGATTTCACCAAACCACTTCAAAAGAGCTTTCACCAACCAAATAAAAAAGGATTTCACCAATTAGGTTAGGTTAGGTTAGGTCAGGTTTGATTTAAACATGGACTATATTTTGATTGGTGAAAGCGGTTTTAATTGTTGGTGAAATCGTTTTTCTTGTTGGTGAAATCGTTTTTCTTGTTGGTGAAATCGGTTTTTCTAGCTGGTGAAATCGGTTTTTCTAGTTGGTGAAATCGGTTTTATAAAATGTAGGTTAAAGCAAAAGGGACATTCATATATAATTTTGTGCGGCCGGCAACTGTCCGACCGGCTCCTGTCCTAAAATCGTAATACATTCCTTCGTTTAATGCTGATTTTCTGAATAAACCCATAAAATGACTTCGTGCTTTCTACTTCGTTAAATATAAAGACGTACATGCAAAGAAGCATAAATGATAGTTAACATTTTACAATCCTGATTTCACAGTTTATGAAAGTATTAAACTACTGCTTTGAATTATGGTTGTTGGTGGTTATAGCCCATGTTTCAAGAGAATGCGCTCTCTGTTGGTATGATTAAGCCGACAGAGGAGAACGAGTGGGATTTTTATGACCACACTTATTTTTATAAAACGGAGTGATGCAATTTAAAACCAACACCAACGAGCGACTAGCCAGCGCTTGAAATCCCCATGATGGTCTAGTTGATGTCGATTGCTTCCAAATCGTGAATGAGAAATTCCCAGCAGGAGCTCAATTAAAGAAGTTGGTCGATCGTCTGGGTGTTCCTTTGCTTGTGTACAACTTCAAAGTGAAATTATTCAAAATTGTAAATCTATTGAAGTCGTCGTCGCTGATTACAACTAAAATTACAATATTAAAGTTTTTATTTTCCAGATAAGAAAGTCGGATGTGGCACTGTGTTGCTTAGCGGGTATCGTAAAAAGTCATTTGAAATTAAAAGTTAAATTGTGCAATTAAAATCCGGCATGTTCACCTCTAACAAGTAAATCTTACATTGTATAAAAATGAAGCATAAGTAAAAGGTAGATCAACGCTTTGTCGATGTGGGAGTGTAAATGGGTAGCGTTTAGGGTGAATATTTCTTTCATCTTTTCATTGAAGGTGTATAAAAGCATGGATCATAAATTGTAGACAAGACACTGTAAAGACACCGACTGCATTTTAAATTTCGGTGAGTACAACAGGTAAAAAAGTGATAGGGTAAAATATTATTTCTTTTTATGCGTTCTATTTTATTGCACCCTGGTGCCTACAAATGCTTTCTTATAAATTTAAATTAGTGTTCAAGTTGACTGATTAGCTAGCAATTTATTAAACTAGCAGGAGGGCTTTTGAAAATCAGCAAATCTGGAAATCTACAATCTTGCATACATTTCCAAATAGTACTCGTATATGAGCAGTGAAAAATTTGCTAATCTATTTTAAATTAACTAAATAGATTTTAAAAAATTGTAGTGTGTGGTGTAACCTTATTTTCTAGCAACTTGAAAATAATCTTTATTTTTGCAAAAGCTAATTTAGCAGATTTAGTAATGCTCAGAAATAAATGCTAATTTTCACATTGTTGCCAAATGATGAATATTCTTCTTAAAATAAGTTTTGAGTCAATTTCAACGGCTTGATACAATTACATATAATAGTGTATTATGCACATTTGCTATTGCAATATATTGTAATAAAGAAATAAAGAAAGAAATTAAAGAAATTTGTTTAAAAATCAGCATATATTTTGAAATAAATACTTTCCCTCTGGAGATTAATTGGTATTTGATGCTTATTCAGTCAGAAACAGAAATACTTCAATACGGATTATCTCGACAAAGTAATTGCAAACATTAGACAGACTGAACAACTGGTTTGTATTTTGATTGATAAGAAGGATAAGATATGACATTTAGAAAGTACTAGTAGCTGTTTTAAACTGAATAATCATGATGAAAAACGACATCATCAGCGCAAAAATCTGAAAACAAAAGAATTCCATCATATTAGAGAAGAAAAATTCAAGTTTCTTTGAAAGTTTAGTTTTAAGGTAGAAAATCTATCTCTAGCTACTAGCTTCAACGAAATGAAATCTAGTCATTTACATATCCCTCAAATGTTTTTTTCGTTTTTGACTGATTTCAATAATAAAAACTCTTAAGACAAACTTTCATATCACCTCATTTCTTTTTGAACTTTTAGTTTGAATGAGTTATGTAATAAGTTTTCATTTTTACACTTACATTTCCAATAAAACCATAAGTGATGGAAAAAACTCCGTTGATAGACTCAATTGTAGCAGAATTTTGAGACAACTCCATTAACAGAGCGTTATATTTCTTCAAGTCAAAGCAGGTCATAATGTCATCTCGTATTAGCCAAATTCTTAGGTATTTTACCTGGATTACAAAGAAAACTTTCAACTTTAATTAATCCAAAATCATTTCTACGCATCATCTATTCAAAGAAAATCCAATTAACAAAAAAGAAATGTGAAAGTAAATGAGGCAGCACAGCACACCACTACCTTAGCCGACGCATCTGCTGCCAGTACAAAGAATATGACGACATGGGAGAAATAGACGATGGTGAAAATCGCTACAAACCAGTCACCCTCCAAAAATACGTCTGTAATTTTGATTGCTGTAAAGGGAACTACATATGTTACCCAGGTAAGCAAGATCCACCCAAGAATGGAGCTTACACAATTGAATAATTCTTTAATTTCGCCATAGTCCTTAATAATTTCTTGGGGCGAAGCAAGACACTTTTCTGACAGTTTAGAACTGAAGGACTTTGCTCGCATCCAAACAAAAATCACCACTCCCATCTTTAGTAAATACAGGATCCAGATAGCCGTATCATGGCATACTTCAAAAATTAGTACATGGGAGAAATAGACGATGGTGAAAATCGCTACAAACCAGTCACCCTCCAAAAATACGTCTGTAATTTTGATTGCTGTAAAGGGGACTACATATGTTACCCAGGTAAGCAAGATCCACCCAAGAATGGAGCTTACACAATTGAATAATTCTTTAACTTCACCATAATCCTTAATAATTTCTTGGGGCGAAGCAAGACACTTTTCGGACAGTTTAGAACTGAAGGACTTTGCTCGCATCCAAACAAAAATCACCACTCCCATCTTTAGTAAATACAGGATCCAGATAGCCGTATCATGGCATACTTCAAAAATTAGAACAGTTGCTGCTTTCACTTCGCCAAGTGGCATGTTAATGGATGATTGAGTCGAGATAAAATCGAGAAAATTAAAAGTTTTGGTAGCTCTTTTCAAGTGAGCAATATATATATCCTGTAGATTCCAGTTCATTCTATTTTCCACCATGAAACAAGATCCTGCTATTGCAAAACTGGTATATAGTACGCAGTAGAATATTGTAAGTCTGGACGCGGTCTGAAAAAGAAACAAGAAGCACTGTAGCTTTGACTAGTGGTTTAATTAAGCCAAAGCATTTTAAAGACTTCAAATGAAATTGAACTTTGCATAATGCACTTACTATTTGTAAAGGCAAATAAAAACTATTTAGGGCAGTGAAAAGGGTAAACAAATAAACAAACCTTCAAGTAATTTCCTGGTAAAGTCGTATGACTCTGTTTAACAAACATCCTTAACTCGTTTGCCTTTCCCCATGAAGTCTTAAACCAGGCTAGAATGAAGATTAGTAAAGTAGTGCGTCTAAATAAGTAGAAGTAATTTGATGGGTTCTTTGTAACCGATTCTTTGTCTATATTTAAACTGTAAATGTGATTGATTGAACCAAGGATGGTCAATAGCTGAAAAAGGACACAGAAAACCTGCAAAGCAAAATTCATGTTAAAGTTTACCCCAAAACATTACTTGTTGTCTATTACGAGTTACAAATACAAATCAATCTTTTATTTTGCAAACAGTTTAAATGTTTGCAAATTTAAAGGCCTTGAACAACTTAAAAATGGGTCACTTTATTACAAAGAGAAAAAAAAGAGTTTTATTTGATAGTTGGAAAAGGCATAATGTAAAAAATGTAGCGAAGCTACTAGAAATATGTTTAGAATATTCATTATTTTTTTCGAAGTGGGCTTACCCTTTGAATCTTATTCCGATGAATTACAAAATCCTCAAGTTTTATGTCGTATTTGATGTGGTAAGGAATTACGCAAGTGAAATAGCAAAGGTCTAATATCATTTTCATGTAATGTTTGCTGTGATGATGATGGTCTTTTTGGTTTTCTTGGTGAAGAGAATCAACTTGTTTGACAGGAGCAGACATGGTAGTGGAAGGAGAAAGATCCGGAGAAATATAGATACTTTTCAAGAATCCAAACGGGAGTCGGGAAATGCTCCTGAATAAATTACCTTTCTTCATTTTTCATCCCAATATTGTAGTATGATGTATTGTTTCATGATGGAATTTCTCTAGTTGCATATTTATAGCTTATTTACGTGAAAACTCAAAGTAACTTGTATTTTGTTGTATTGATGATATTACAACCTACAAAACTCAAAACAAGAGAAATTCGGAAAATAATGTGAAAGATTTTTGATGGACATGCACAGATATTAATGTTGCATGAATATTCTAGAAATTTGAAACTAGTAGATTCATTTCTGCTCAGTCAGTGATATGCTGCTGTTTTTATAAAAACCGGAATTAAATGAAGTTGAAAGGAAAACATGAAGGAAAGAAGTGTTCACTTGACAGACATTTTATATTGTGTTATGTACTATACGATTAAAGTAGTAAAACAAATTGGAAATGATAATGTTTAATAACGTGTGTGATTATAGTACTCGTAATACACATAAAATTTCTCCTCAAATTTAATAAAACTCGCTTTTATGGTTAGATAGGTGGGTGGGTAGTCTATGGAGCATGTTACCTTCTCAAATTAATTATTATAAAGTGGATTTTGTTTACTGTTTAAATATCACTTCATTTTAATGGTTTTTGCACTAAAACGTATTAAATTTTATTTTGGTAGAACTTTTAGAAAATTAGGAAAATTCAGCAAAATGGACAAGTATTATTTATAGTATATATAATTTCAGAATTTAAAACAGGTTAATAAGATGAATACGTAATTTCAATGACAAAATTAGACTACGATTTCTAATTGAAGTTAGATATTATTTCTATAAATGTTCGCTTGAGATTCAATGAACAGAAATGCAGTAGTAATATGTGAAATATCAAATTGGGTGGGAGTAAGCCGATCGTGAATAATAGCTGAATTGAAGCTGAAGTATAATATTATGGAAATTAAAGGGTTTTAATTGCACAACTTATTATACCACGCATTTCACTCATAAATATACGTGAAATGTTTAAAAATATGTCATTTAGTAGAATTATATTTTTGTTAATAGATCTTATGTGTTATTGTAGTAAAGATTGTAACACAAATCGTACATGAAATGATGAAATATTAGTAATTGAAAAATAGTATTTTGTGAAGTTTCTAAGAATATTCTCATTCCTCAATGCAAATAACTAATTCTGTCGTTATAAACTCATCATAGTCTGCTTTTATCTGTAATTATAAAAATGATTTCAAGAAAAAATAATTTCCTTTTATAGTTCAAAGCGCTAGATGAAAATGAAACACACATATGCTTAATAAAGAATACGTTGAACTGGTGTCACTGACATTAAAATAAATAAATAGCCCACGAAATATTATGCAGATAGTAAAAAGTAGCAATTCACAACTCAAATTAATAATCGGTGGTTATTTCAATTATGTCCAGATATAGATACAAATATTTCTTTTACAATTTACTACGTAGAATTTTCCATCCTCGGAAACGTAAGTATAGTTTTTTCAACTACCACGATATATAATAATAACTCTGCATTTATGGAGAAATAAAATTCACAAAAAATGGAAATTTACTTAGGATGATGGGGAATATGAAAAGAAGATTAAATTTTGTTTGTAAAGATAATTGTC
>JAHZNK010000882.1:0-17142 GCA_027744615.1 Lepidocyrtus cf. nigrosetosus NNG-2020 | reverse complement strand
ATTTTCTTTTCCTTGACCTTAGCACAGGGGAATTTAACTTGAAAGATTTTTTAAAAATTATCTTTTGCGACTGTCAATTTAAAAATAAACAATTACGAGGATATCAAACCATATAGTAGCAAAGTAAGCTGATGGCCAGATGTCTCAATAGTCTTTTTCTACGTTTTTTTGCGATTTCTGTTAAGAATCTAAATATTAGGGTAAATCAGTCTTTCTTTTGGATTTAGCACTTACGTTGCCTGATTTATTCTTTTAAAGACTCCTTACTGATTAAATAAACAGCGCAAGTCAAACTTGCAAGGTCATTATTGGAGTTCCAATGAGGAAGTGGTAACAGTGAACTGTACGGTATTAAAAGAAGATGCACAGCAGTAGCCTACAAACAGTTCCTTTGTCCGTTCTTCTTCTGAATACAAATCCCTTAAAAGCCGGTCAAGGCTTGCAATGAATACCATAAATTAAATAGGATTCCTTGATTATAAACAAAAAGACTCGTGTTTATAAACGACAATGCAGCAATTGTGATATATTTGATCTAATCACTGTACGTGTACACCTTACAAAATGACAATATGTAGCGGCTGACATTCAAAATCAAAGCCACTTTTGATCTTGATTTATTCATGGGTTGGTGTATGCAATTTATAATGGCAATGATGGATCCATTCATTTTTAGTACACTTCCTTCCTCATTTTTTACAGTAGTAGCTAAAGCTAAAGCGTATAGTATGTATGTACTTTTCATTTTAAAGTTAATTTCTGTCATTTTCAACGATTACATATCTTTTAGCACGCACAAAGGAAACGATTTTGTTATCTAAATTGTCTAAATTTGCTTGTTGCAAATTATTTTGCAGAAGGTTATACAAGAAAATTTAAGAAATGCTTTAAATTTATCGTGGTGACGAATGACCTTACCCTTTGCATGTGCAGTATAACTTTTTCATAAATTATCATTTTCAATCTATTCTTGCATTTTTTCAAACTTACTCATTTTGCAAATGTACAAATATAGCTGTAAAATTCTTTCAAACTCATTAGCAATCTTAAATGTTTGAGATTTATCAAAATTGAAAAGTGCAAATTATTCTATAAAAATTTATTAACCTTTCCCTTACTTTTCATTGCATTTCTGTCAAAAATATCGTATGTACTTGTATCACAATCCGCAATGCTAGACATTTAGCTACATAACAAAGAAAAATTATTTTTAAAATGCTTGTTGAATTCATTTTATTCATTCATTAAAACTTGAATAAATTGCATGTCAAAATACAATTTTAATAGTCAGTGTCAATCCATGGTTAAAATTTGATAGTCCTTAACGAAGGCGTGTAAGGATCTTGATGCCCTTCGATAACTCAAGTTCACAACTTACTGCTATGCTGCAATTCCTTGCCGACAGTGCAACCACATGTCATTTAGCTCCCGGAGTACAACTTAAACTTGTGCATCCAGATGCTTTAATTAAATCAAATCATTGCTAACAATAAGTTAAAATATCGAAACACGTAAAGACCACTATGTTGAATGGGAACACGTGGAATCTGTCTTGCATTTCCTTGTATCAAGATTTGTAGCAAAGCCTTCCTCTTGTTTGGAAGGCTCAGCCAAAGTTAAAAGAAGTTACCCTTCAATACATTATGTAATTTTGTTGCCAACCTCACCTTAGAAAACACCTTATACTTGAATTCAACTTCATCTTCCTTAAAGGTTCATAACTAATTTACTACTTATGAAAACTGTCATATCTCAAAATTAAAAAATGTTAGCTATTGAATGATTAAACATTGCATTGACGGTAGATACTATTATCGATCGTAAAAAACGTTATGTGTGGTCGCAGCAACTCATTGCCACCTTGCATGTTCATTGTACATTATACCGTTAGAAAACAAATTGATTTTTGCATGAAAACTTTTGAAGTCACCTACTTGACATCAACTGCGTTTAAGTATATAGAGCTGAGGGCATTAACTTTTTAACTTACAGTAAGTATACTTATAAGATTTAGTCAATTATTAGGAATCCAATATTTCATTCAAAATTTTAACAATGTGCACTTAAAACTTTGCCCATGCGTGGAAAATGATTTAATTCTTGAATTAATTAAACAAATAAATGGCGACTAATTTTAGATGTTAGCTAGTTATGAAAAATGTAGTTTATCTGTTTCGGTTGGCGGTTATTTAGTTTATTGTAGTAAAACAGCTTAAATGTACCTCAGGTTATCGAAAGTCATTACAATAAAGTATAATTATGATGATATTATGCCAGATGCACTGACTCAATAATGGTTTTCCACTTGAATAAGGTGAATCGATCCGTAGCATTTTCTACTAAATGTAAATTCTCCCTACTATAAGCACCCAGCTAATGATGATGCAACAACGGTGAGGATTCTATAAATGGATTGGCACTTGAGCCTTGAATGTGATTCAAGAACCCTTTACCAAACCTTGTTTTCTACAGTCGATTATTTGAGACCTCGCGAGGACAAAAAGTAAAGCCCATCATAGTATAGTCAGAGGTTCTACTGTCAAATAGATATTGGCAAGTTGTTGTATGTAATCATTGAGCACATTAGTTTTACTGATGATGATACAGTCAAAACCTAGTCCAAGTATCATCGAAAACAGTCTGCAAATCAGTGCAATGCAAGGATAGTTCACATACTATTTTTTGAAAATAAAATTGCAATAGGATGTAAAATCTCAAAATCATTGAAAGTTGGTTTGGATTTGTTCATATGGCTAAAAATATCGTTATTAATAGGCATTATCCCTGCCATTTCTAAAGATTGTTTAGAGTTAGAGCAGGGTTGACACAAAAAGCAGATAGAGAGTTGGTATAAAGTGTCCCAGCACAACTGACAGAGCAAATCAGCAGCAAAAGGGTAAGCCAAGCACGTTTTCTACTTCTTTTGTATTCTTTCTCAATGTCAATGTAGCTATTCTGAATTTCAGCGTAATTTTGCTCTTTATTTAAAAAGCTTTTTCCACTTAACAAAAGTAGCATTATTTTCGCTGGAATAACCCGTTGACAAGTGGACACTTTGCTTTGAAGTTACTTACTATAAAATGATAATGATACTTTCACACAGGGTTGTTTACACGGAATGGTATTCTTAAGGGTTCAATAAAATGAAATCACTTTGCATAGTGCTCTTTTACTTCTGCGTACTTCAGTTTTGCTGTACAAAGAAATAAAATTGTCTATCTTTCTATCTAGTGCATGCCTTTTTCCAATTATTTCTATTGCTGCGCATCTATTCAATTATCGCAATTTCAGAGCTTCTATCTTAGTAACCAGTTGCAATTTAAGTCCCTGTAGAGTTTATAGTATCTTCAATTGTATTCCACCATACTTTTATGTTAGAGAAATTTTTCCAAGTTTCTATAAATGAATCATTTGGTCATCATGTAAATACAATTGATAACATGTTCCCTTATTCTTCTGGGAGCAACGACAATAAGAAAGTGGGAACAAGTATACCAAAGCAGTATCATCATTGATCGTCTCTTAAACTTCCCTGGTAGAATAGTAAAAGGGAAGGATGCGTACAAAGTTTGAAGTGACATTTTATATTATTGTTAGCGTCGTATAGACAAGAATGAAAAAGATGAAAAGGCTATATCCACGAAAAGGACACTTTCATGACTGCATAGAAATATCTAAAAGAGAGATTGGTAACATTTGTAATAATAACAAAAACACTGATAGCGTTTACTGCAAAAGAGTTGCTGGCTACAAGCAAATGCAAAGAGGAAGGAAGGGAGTTCTGTCAAGTAATGTACAGGCGCACTATTATTTCTTCCCCTGAACATAACTTGTTTTCCTCGCATCTTCTTCCCTTCCCTTGCACAAATGCTGGCTAATAATAATATTGAAGGAAACCTCTTTTGAAATGCATTGCGTACCTACCAAACAGCCAACTTGTTAGGTAGAGAGAACACGAGCAAAAACTGTTTTTGGCTGCTCTTACTGGATCAGAAATGGATGAAAAGGGTTAAAATTATTTGCCACATTCAGTTCGTGTCTATGTTCTCCTGTATGTTTAAGCTATTTGGGAAAAGGAGCCGCTTAACTTGGTTCTACATAAAATATACACGTTTTCGGCTTCACTCCATCTAAACTCGCTTTTATGCTGTGGGATGTAATATTTTTTTTTGGTTTTCTTCCGTTTACATCAACATCAACTCGTTATTACTGCTCGTGCCCTCGCTGCTGATGCAGCTCATTTAAGAAACTTCTCTCCGCATATCGTTTTTGCCAGCTCTATCTACCTCTTTACAACTCCCCAAGATCTTAATATGAAATAGACCTTTTTCTAAAGTTGATATCATAGTCCCGGGTTCAGACAAGAAATTTGACAGAAGAAAGTTTACTCGCTTGGTTCTTGCCAAGTAGGGATATTGTATTACATTTCGTTGAGAACAACGTGTTCTGAGTTGAGTTAGTTACAACCAGTAGAAATAAGAAATTGCAGCACACAAACATTTCCTGTGTAGGAGCAAAGAGGATGTTTACCATTGCCACCTTTTTCAACAACCTCAATTTATATTGAAGCCCCTGCCCGTTTTAAGATAGTTTTTACGAGTTATTTTCCTTAGTTCGTGGCACAAACTCATGTAAATAGCATAGTGGATTGGTCTTTATTCTTTTTCAACGAGTTAAGTGAGAAATCGGATGGTAATAAGGGGACTTAAATGTCTTTCTCAGGTAAATACAAAACTAACTTGGGGTTTGAAGTGTCGGGTGATTACGATTTTCATTTCCTCTTTGTGCAAAAAATGAGCTGAAGGAATGTACTTGACGAAGGCAATTTTGTGAGTTTCTTTGTGACAAGGAATTCGGTAATTGGCAATTCAAAGACTATTGCTGAAAGGCAAATTATTGCGGAACGTGTGCTTGTATCGTTGATAAAGTTTAAGGAAAAATTCATAGTGTTTCATTTTGGATAATAATGCAATATTTTGTTTGATCACTGTTGCCTATTTCATGCAAAAAGTCGTTTGACTGAAGTTGAGTGACTTCTTATTCAAACTGATTTTTCTGCCGTTAGTCAAACAAAACTTATTCAACCTCCATCTATTTAGTAGAAACAAATGAATTCTTCTACATATTGAACATTTTCACCGGAAGTTTTCAAATTTCTTTTGTGTATTGTTATTAACTCTTTTTTAAAAGAAGGCAAGAAAAAGAAGCAAAAATAAAGAAGGAGAAAGTTACTGATACGGACAAAAAAGAATTGGTAAGAGTATTGAGTGACTCAAAGTGCTTTTAGCTGTTACGTATTGTGTATTACTCATTTAAGGAAAACTAGCATGTCCCAGTGGATCTCTACTAAATTGGAAAAGCCAAGCTAGGTAAACTTTCCCCTCCTCTACTATGTACTTACTTCACGATTGAAGCTAAGGCTACCAAATGTTTCTTAAAGGAATCTTTTCCCTCCTACCAGATCTTACACTCTACCTATCCTAATCTTCTCTTTATGATTTTTATTTGTTTTTGGACTTGGGTCGTTAGTCTTTTTCTTTGTATGCGTATGTAAGGCTGAATAGGCACAATTCTTTAGCATTTAATGCGTAAGTAGTTCGCATTCCTAAAACCAGGTGTATGCTTTTTCTTTATTGGAGGAAAATAGATCAATTTGGCTTGATCCTATCATAGTCTTTTCCCTCCTACGCTGAGATATTTATTTCAGTGAACGAATTCTCTGACCTCACTTTCTATAAATAAATACACTAAACTTTTTGGATAATTTTACTTACAATAGTAACTTTTTGAAAGTAAACAGAAAACCTTTTGTATATACAAGTTTATCGCGTTTGTTATTTAATACATGTATCATATTTATTATCGTTACGAATCGTTTGGTAGATAACACTTTGTTTCCTCTTTTATACAACTTTTTATCAAGTCTTTCTCAAGAAAAATCAAATAACGCACCATCAATCGAAATTATAGCTGTCAGAGTTTACTCTTTTTCTACAATCTACTGTTGTCCTATGTGTTAATACTGTAAGGGAGCAAATTCATAGAAAGAGCTTTCGAAGCTGAACAGGTAAAAGACGTCCAATGGGTGAACAAGTAATTTTTCAGTCTATTTCTGGATCAGTTCCAAAACGACAGAATCCCATCTGGTTAGCAGAAAATGTCTATGTTTATGCTCCTTTTCACTTCCTCTTCCTTGCTGCTGCTGATACTATTGGAATGAATTCAAGCTATTTTGTTCCATTTACAATGATCTAACTACAGATTATATTGTTATATCTTTAGGAAGGAGGGAATGCAGGAAATGGGATGAATTGGTAGTTCTTATGAAATGAATCAGAAAAGTAGTCATATAGTCCATAAAAGATTAAACTTTTTATCTGATGAGTTCACCCTTTCTCATCTACGCATCTGATAATTACCTATATTCGAGTTCCAAAGAAAGTAAGGAAAGGACGAAGAATGTAATTTGAATGTGTCTGTCTGTTTTAGAAAGTTTAAGATTGCACAAGAGAAAAGTCTTTTTCATGATGGAGTTTGGTCTTTCTCTTTACATTAAATCTGTTGTTGGGTCGGGTCTTTAGTTGGATACCAGCTTTTGCAGTTGGTTCGATAGGGATAATATTACAAAAGACTTTTCTTCTTGCTATCATTCTTATATTTAGTTGTTTCTCACAATAGTGGTGGTAAGCTGAAATCAATAAACGACAGTTTACTGTTTTATCTAGTAACACTGGAAATGACAGCACAAGGTTGGAAAAATATAGCCCGTAGGCGTAATCATGTGTGGGTACATATTTTGCTGTTTTTCACAAACAGTCCCAACGAGAAATACAAAATGGCCTATGCTAAAGTTCCAAATTGCTTTTCTGATTTGATTTGTGTAGTAGCTAACTATAATTAGCACATTAGATGAGTCAGCAGAAGCATCTTCCATGGTGCGTAAGGAAAACTAAATAAAATAGGTACTTGTATATATATGTATTATGAAATTTAACCTTACGCAAGACTAAAGTCGACTTTGATTGTAATTTAATTCAAACGGCGTAAGCTTCATAAAAAGAACAACCTAAAGGAGCGTGCGAAATGTTTACCTATAATAAAAAATTTCTTGCATTAAATAGCCAGTTCAGACCAACAGTTTGTGGTTTCCGCAACATCTGAAATCAAAATAGTTTGCAAGTATGGGTATGAACTCTATGGAATAAAAGACGGCATTTATAATGAGAAAATCTCGCTTAATTGATTGCTGGAAACACTTATATTCAATTATTGCACAAGACCTTGTCCTACAGCCTTTTTCAATGTTATATAATTTGTCAATATGGCCTTGAAAATATGCCCACAAGTACACAAGTGATGAATGACCTGGTGCAATTTCGAATCTTCATAAAATACACATAATATGCAAATCCTTAATTAGCACAAGTATTGCAATTTATTTTAAGAATTGGAGGTTCTGGAGGGCAAAGAATAGTATACCAGGAACACGCATACAGATAAATTCCAGGCGTTGTTACATGGCTAAAACGTTTGGAATTTTGCATGCTATCGCGTCATATCCCACATAATATTACGAAATAACCTGAAAAACAGTAGAAAAAGTGCTAACATAAAACCAGTTTGCTTATATGGTTTTAAAACATACACATATATGCATGTCCAAATGTTAGAAAGTTTAAAAAGATGCAATTAGAATGAACTGGAGCCAATATGTAGCTCTAGGAGAATATTCAGCAAAGCAGCCATGAACGAATCGTAATGTTTCATGATGAGCAAAGTCTGAAAGGTATTGTCAGGTAAAGATATCTGAATTGCTGTAACTGGGGAAGAACGTGATTTCGAAATGATTGCAAAATATCCTTACTTATTAAAGTATACTCTTTTAAACATTCGAATGGTCCACGGTTTGCTTTCCCAATATAATATTCCCAATTTTTAAAATGACAGAAAATATGTTTTCCTTGATTTTTTAAAACTTACCCACGGATTTGGTAAGATTTTCTTTGGCATTTGTTTAAATTTTCAAATTAAATAACCGCAAATTGGTCAGCATAATACACGTAACCCAAAGTATAAAAGTAATTTCAAATGTAATTGAAATGGAAATTTTTCCTGGGCATTCATTCTATCATTGCAGAAATGTTATTTTTCGTGATATCACATTAATGGTAACCGTACGAAATCCAAAGTTCAACACGAGTATAAGGTAATTTTACGAAAATTATAAGTTGAAACTAACTTCTATTCTCTTTTTGCTGGCCAAGCAAGGTTAAAATCTTGCCATTTGACCATCATCAATAGATTTGTTTTCAATTGCACATTATACTCTTAACTTATTGTATGCAATGATGCTTTTATGCCAAAATTGATGTAATTTTATCTTGCACTGTTTAAGCCCAGTCCCATTCCAAAAAACCTTACAAAAAGGCACTACATGTATTTTTAGTTAAATTGTTGGTTTGAAGTTTTCAAACCATGTCTATTAGATAGTTTAGTCATGGCCATGATTCCATACAAACAATATTTTATGGGATTGGTGTCACTAAAAAATGGCAACATCTATTTTTATTGCCAATACCAGCAGAAAAGTCACAATTTTTCATTTTAGTAGATGTCCTATAGACAAGAATTTTAAAAAATGGTTTGGAACATTGCCATCTATTGAGGAGCTGTTGATTTGCACCCGTAGATTGGTAGCAGCATTGTTCATTTATTTTGAAGAACAACGATTTAAACAAGCGAGTTGGAAATATGTCATTAGTTTCAAACGTATTACTACTCTACCTTAAAGTTTTTGAAAAAGTGTTGAATAGGAACTAGACCATGACCGACATTTTAATCTGATTTCTTCTACTGCCAGGCTCTCTTAATTAGGAGTATAGCTCCATATTATTTGCCTCTAAATATTTTCCCAAATGCAATATTATGTCAGCACTGAATACCAATTCGTAAAGTCAGTCAGAAAATTTATGGATTTCAGAAATCCTATTTTGCTGTTTTTGGTTCTAGAGTCTCATAAAAACTCGGAACCTTTAAATAGTAACAAATGTGACTCTATAGTGTAGTTTTATTTGCAAATATTTCGAGTACAAAATCTCCAAAATGTTAGTTCCTTTTTTGCTCATACCTTATTAATTCGAAAATAGTCAAACGAAAACATTTTTATATATTGATGTTGCAATATTGATGTGAAACTAAAACGTACATTTTTCTTGTAACTTTGCAATTTAAATATAGCTGATAGAAGCTATACGCTGGAAATACTTGTCCAGTAACTTTCTTTACTAAAAAAAGACAATCAGATAATCTGACTTTCTCTCAAAAAAGTAGGCATTGGTATTCTAGTAAGAAAGAAAAAATCTTGTAAACCATAAAAGAAGTTGACTTTCTGCAAATATCATTGCACTACACGTTACAGTAATTTATGACATAACATATCATAGCGCCATGGTCTTTTTAGATCTTACATGATATTCTTTACCTTTCCTTTCTCTATAGCTGACTAATATTGACTTTCTGTACTGAGAAATCCGAAAATAACGTAGTACATATAATAAATACAGAATATTACCCCGGATTTTTGCTGATGTTTATGTTTATAATGTTTCAAACTGCTCAGTGCTAGTTAGGATGAAATAGAATACTAGAGCACAGCCAGAGGATTTACGGAAGTATAAACCTTTTCTTTTCCTACAGTTTCTTTCGGTTTGGCTATTCAGCACTTTTTCTTGGATTACTTGTCAGTGTTTCAAAAACAGACTATCAGACTATCCGTGCAAAAATCTTTCCCCTAGTGTGAAAGGAAGGATCTGGTAGTACTTTGTGTTTATTTATCAGGATTATTACTTTATTTACAAAATGGCAAGCTAGTATATTGTATTATAACATGTTTAAAAGGATTATGGTAGTATTATGAACCTCTTGCATACATGTGAAAAATAAAAAAAAGTTTAAAATGCAGTATTTCTCGCTTTCTCATATAACTTGCCTTCATATACCATGATCTACATAATATTTCACATCCCATCGCCACGTGAGGTGAAGCCAAATCAAAACAAAAGCATTTGCTTCCAAGCTTTCAGTACTTTATACTTATTAAGTTTACAGTTTTAGGGTATTCTTACTAACCAAAACACAAATTCGCTTATGCACGCTTGGTTTAAATTTTAAAAGTTTAGATAGAAAAGTATGTGGCAAAGTTGTGGATTTGGTTTATAGAGAGCCGCTAAGCAAACAAGAAAAAAGCTTCCAAGTGTTTGCTTTTCTATTTCATGTATTTAAAAACTTTTTAAACTTGTGTGTATCCCAACTTAATCTAAGGTTTCGCTCCTCTCCACTAGTACAGTTTCAGTTAGATTTTATTTTTAGCGAAAATGAGCAAAAGTATTGAACGTTTGCAAAGTCATATCCTATAGAACAGAATACTTATTAATTACCGAGAATAAATTTTGTCGAGGTCCTTTCATCCGAAGCAGATGCATTCTATTTGCCAGACACCACGAAGTCAAAATTGTATTGTCAAAATGTATCTGCATAATAACATTTTCTCCTGTAAAGATCTTTTAAGGATTTGAATTTGTGAACTTGTTAATGACAAGATTAATCTGTACAATGCATCACTTGACCTTCAATGGTTGGTGTTTAAAAAGATTATTTTAGTGGAATGCTCAAAGAAAGACGTTGTGTTGATTTAAAAGACGCGTGTCTCTCTTAAAAAGAGTAGTGGTATGGAAATCAAGATTTGTAAAACTCTACTGTTGACAAGCGTAAGAACAATTTTGTGTAAAAACGTTAATCAACATAAGTCAAAGAATGCTAAAACTAGTTAAATATCGCGTCATCTTTGGGTGATTATTAATTTACAAACCACGAAATTCGTGAATACGCTCCTTATATAAAAACATCAAGGTAATCAACATTGTTTCAACCCGGCAAGATGGAATAGATTGCGTTTGAAAGAAAAAATGACAAAAATGAAATAATTGTAATAAAACTATACTTTAAATCCATAAAGTTCTTGACATTGTCTTTGCACAAAAAATGCATTAATGACCAGTTTACATGTGGCATTGACGTGATCCTTCCTTTAAAATTGTTGTCTTTGTGCAAAATAAGTTTCTTAGGAAAACTGAAGAGGCGCAAAGGCTGAGATGCTGTGTTGATGGCTGAAGGGCTGAACATGTGGTTGAGATATTATTTCACGATTGCCATGATATATAGTAAGTTTCTCGTATTAAACACCCTATAGAATTTTTATATAATCTTTCCCGTCTTTCTGATACGGTGATATGGTTCGTGAACTTGCAAAGTAGCAAAAACCTACACAAAGGGAACTAAAAGATGGCAATATAATAATGTTTTACACATGCACCCCAAAGATAGCATTAGTTCTTTCTCGCAGTCACTTTGTTTTGCGTATATACATATAACCAGTTTTTTAGTCAGACCTGTAATTGCAAAATGTGGCTTGGAGATAACTTTATTGCTATATACTGGAAAATAATTGCAATTGCCACTATAATTTCATATGGCAATGGAAAATTTTGCATGGAAAAAGCAAGCGTGTTTTTCTATATGGATGAGATGCAATAAAACATTTATCCGAATTTTGTTCAATCTGAAATGTATAATGAGAAAAAAGAATAGCACACACGAGTGAGTTGTTAAATTTTCAAATTTAGCTCATAAAATCATTATTTGAAATTTGCTTAAACTTGCAGGAAATGTATCTTTGTGGCTTTTTGACAAACCAACAAATAACTTGCATTGTTTTTATTTGTTCTTTACTTAACTGGAGACAAACTTGTTCTCCTTGTGATTATAATTAACGAATGATTTTATGAAATTGCTTTGTAAAGAAAAAAGTAAAATAAATATTTTGTTTATGATTTTCACCTTCAGAAAGCTGTAATCAAAGTTGCAAAAAATGAAAATGTTCCTTCAAATTAAATTAGACAAGGTTGGCGTGTAAAATTGATTTGTACAAACTAAAACTATTGACCTTTCCTTGAACTTTTTGTCTACATTCTAGCACTAAATTTAAAATATTTTTAGGATAAAAATACGTGTGAAACAATAAAAGGTAATTGCAAATAGAAAGAACAAATATCAAAATTTCAATAATATGAGACAGGAAAACAAATTTACAAAAACCACAAAACATGTCTGGAATATAAAGCCAAAATACAAATTTTGCAAATCTTTTGGTCATTCGATATTATTTTGTAGCTATTCGATTAACATGCACATCCTCTTTTTTCCACTTTCCCATATTTATATTTTCGATATGATTTCCTAGTATAATCTTTAGAAGATTTAAAGGTAGTTTTGAAATATAATCATTGCATTTTTGCATACTGAAATAACCACATGCTCATGTATTACTTTACAACATGAATAAAATATTTTCTTCTCTAAACGGTTGAGTTTCAATTTCTCATGCCAATTCTTAAATTCCTCACTATTATAAGATTGGTAAATTATGGAGGAAATGATTTAAAGTTAAGAAACTTAAAACAAGCATTGTATGGTGGAAAAGTATTATCACGGCTCTATCATTGCAATTTGACTCCCGCAAATTCATATGAACTGATTCAACTTGCATAACTTGATTGTATCACCCGTAAAGCAGCCTCAATCTAATCACAAACAGGAATTTCCGGAATGTCTTTCACGAATTATATATGCATAAAGTAAAATGCACCTATAAGTATATAATTGTTTTATTAGAGCTTTAAATAAAGGAAGAGCTGATGGGAAAATCTCATGATGAAAGGAAACCTTGAAATTGACATTCAAAATGGAGGGCAAAATATTATATTATGCTTGGGCGCACTTTTCCTTGGTTTCAACGGATGTTTAAAATCTGTTTAAATTCATACCTGCTTGGCAGTACGTTGAATTTGCAAAGCGTGTTTAAATCTGTTCAAATTGTTCAGTGTTTAAGAGTAGTTAAAATAAGTTTTTGCAATAAGTTCTTCCGTTCTGTCAGTCAACTGTATCAACAAGTCAAACAAGGAATCATATTGTAGTTGTCAGTGTCGTCAACAGGAGTCTAACCTAAAATTCAAACTGTTTTTGTTTACTGAACATTTTTAATACCTTTTAGCTCTTCCTGTATCCACTGACATGACATAATAAGTGTAGACGGTCCAAAGTTCATAGAAAAGCGCAATAACTTTCAGATTAATGTCGAGAAAAAGATCAAACGAAAACATCATTAAATCATTTACTCTTTTTCACTCATCATCATTTTCTTATCCATATGCCCTGCTTTTTTGTGACTAATAGGCAAAATTATCTTAACCATAAGAAACCATAAGAAATGGTTGATAATGAGCTGTGATGTCTAGAATACTTTTGCAGAAAGCTATTAAAATTAATTAGCATAATAATAATTTATGCCTAAGGATATGTACAATACTGAATAAAACTTTCATAAAAGATGAGCTGGATTAGAGTATAAGAGTCGATTGATGATGTTAACTTTGCACTTGCATAAGACACTGTTTATACGAGGTAATTATAAATGTTTGTGATCAATGATCGTTTGAGAGCAAACGGCAAAAATATGAACTCACTACTAGTCATACAAGAAATCATTAGCACCATAATAATGAGTTTACGCTAAATCGTTGTTGGGCTATGCGCTCTTCAATACATTACAGGTTTAAAGCCCAATTTTGATACTAATGGGATGAATCATCAGAACCAGAACAGAGATTCAAATAGGTAGTCATCTTCCTCACTGTCCTTATCATTACTAAAGGCGCATCCTTTTACTTTGGAGTGCTGCTGTCGCTGCAAAAACGAAAATCGCAACATCAACTGAATCAAACTTTTATGTCAGTATAAAACAGAGGACGGAACCACTTGCTGCAAAGCTGGATATATATTAGAGCCATAGTTTTATTTGCAAGTAAATACCCTAAAGGAAAGCTCGTTTTCAAAATATTTTTAAACTCACATTTTGAAGGTAATGTCCTATAAAACCCCTTTATACGCAATAATTGAAGGTGTGGGGAGAGAAGTATGTGAATTGAAGTGCCTCAACAAAAGTTTTATTTTGGTTGGGATGATTTGCACAGTTTTGCAAAAGAGTATTATTCTCTCCACAAAAAATAGTTATTGTGCCCAAGGGTAGTCGACTAGCTTAGCATTACCTATTCATAAACGCTGCATTGGCTTTGGTTCTACTCCATGGCAAGGGATTGTCAGGATAGAATAGGTAATGACTTGTGTTGTTAGTCACTTACAGTCACAGTCACATAAAACATTTTAGACCAAATAGAAGAACTGCGGATACGCTAGACTGGAGATAGATATTTTGTAGGTACTCAGCAAGTCGTGCAGTAAAAACGGCGATGGAGGAAAGCATACCGTATCATTTTAGTATCAACAGTATCGTGGCATAAGCAATAATAAATACGATTACAAATAAGTAACGCAATATTTGGATGAGTCATTCTTCCAAAATAAAAAAGACCATTGACCATAGTTATGTTAATAGCTTGGAAAACAATTTAAGTAATCCACTTCTCTGCATGCCACTTACTTTATAGGCACAAACAATACTAGTTGAGCGTACTGGTAGTAAGTTAGTATTTGGAGGTTAAAGTTGGAGAAAAGTTGCTATTTTAAGCGCTTTGTTTTTATCTCATCGTAACAGTGTGTCGCTGTGCGTGCTCCGAAAAACTCCAGACGGCTGTTGAGTGGAAGTTTTATTATTGCAAAGTGACAGAAATAAAAAATACAACGCAATGAATGGAACAGGATGGTTCCATAATACATAAAGGTATTCAAGGTTTGCTGTATTTTTATATCCAAAATTTTCGAAAAGGTCCAGGATTACCGAATTTTTTCAAAACGGTTAATATTCCTTTAGAATCGAATCTATCAATTACGCAATCGAAAGGGAGTTTGATTACTTTGACAAGATTAATTGCTACTGTTAGTAAATGAATAATAATGAATAAAATAGTGAAAGTAGGTGTGTAGTTGGAAAATGCAATCAATAATTTAATGAGTCACTAAATTAATGAGTCTGACAGGTGGCTGGAAAATTGCAGCAATGTAACAAAGACCTGTTAGCTTTCTTCAGCCAAATATTATGAATAAATCATGTGCACCTTTGATTAGTAAAGAAATGAATTACTGCTATACGCGACACAATTCGCAGATATGATTTGCTTGTAAGACAAGAAGGAAATTGGATTCGCCTTTGTAATAATCTGGAGACTCAAACAGATTAAAACGACTGTTTATTCTCAATATTTACAGACAAAGACAATCTTGTGAACCGAAAACGAACGAACCTGTATTTTGAACAAAGAAAAAGACAGGGTGATTGTATTTTTAATAAGCTTGTTGTGTTTTGTGAAATGACGTTGAAGCTAGGAAAAGGATGCTCACCGCTATGATTTACTGTAAACCATTCCTACGCATAAATCATACTTCACTAATATTTTGTTGGGGCACATTTGAGTCAGTATGAGGATGGATGACATTGTGCATACAATCACTAAGTTGATTTCATGACTTTTTAATACAAACACGACAACTATGAAAAAATTTCCTTATAAAAATGCGTAGCGGTATAAACAAAGGAGTGAGCTTCATTAAAAATAAGTTAGATTTGGCCTGTAACACAAAGAAATTGGGAGAAAAATAGGTATTTCTGAATAAAAATGATTGCATTAACAGTACGTTTTAGTTTAAAAGTTGCCATTCTCATTTCAAGTAACTGTCAAGCTAACAAAGCTTTATTTCCTAAATTAATTTGTGCCTCTTTCTGATCCTTTAATGTTGCCGTTAGGAAGTTTTCAAATCTCGTATCGCTTAAGAAAAAACGAACAAAGGATTGTGATGTAAAATATTTTGAGATGATCCCATGTATCAAGCAAAACCAACGGTCTGGAACACGATACTGACGCCCAACTTTTGTTTTCAAAAGACGTATCAGCATTTATAACGTCTATAGCCTTTAGTTTTTAAAAGACATCTTCATGTTCATACAAAATTTTTATCATTTGTATGAAAATTTCAAAATATATTTATTTTTAAAATTCCAGGTTCCATAAAGGCAGCGTAATACCAAATCGCAGCGTATTAAAATCACCTTTAAAATGAAAACATCCTTCAAAACTGGTTCTTTTACACAGTAATTAAACAACTCTTGGAGGCAATAAGTTAACAAACCAGTTAACAAAAATCAAATCAATAAAAATATACATATGGGGTGCAATTACTAGTAAATAATATTATTCAAGTGTCACAAAAACAAAGTATGTCTGGAGGACTAAAAATGCTAAGTGGCGGTGGTAGTAGTGCTATGAGCAAGAGCAAGGACAACTTGATCATTTCCTCCTTAGAGGATGTTCACATAACATCCGACGAAGTAAACATGGAAGTGTCAGTTGAAGTTAATAACGGAGGAGGAGTAGTAGACAATAAGGAAAATCGCCGTCACCATCGTCATAATCATTCCAAGTCGTCAATTAACAAAGAAAAAACTAGCAGTGGCATGAGTAGTAGTGGAATAAAAAAGGATCATTCTACCAAATCTGTAACCCAAACTGATAGAGAAGATGCTTCCGTCACACATCAGAAAAATTTAATAAATAATGGCAGCCTTCGTCACAAAGAACAACAGCAAAAAAGATCAAGTTTGAAACAACAACAGCAACAATTTAATCCATTTCTTGTGTCTCAACCTCTGTCCCTGAGAAGCGGACGTGGAGGTGACGAAAAAATTCAGCTGGACAAAGATGATCCAGCTGCTATTATTGGTCATGAGGTGATTGATGCTCCAGTGGCGTCCCATGAAGGACCTATGGTTGTAGAAGTTGACCCTGTAGTTGATGAACTGGATCGCCGTGGATGTTGCGAAAGTGTAAGTAGGCATTTTTGTCCAGTATGATATGTTTATATTTCACCTAACGACGACTATTACTAAAGTAAGCTATACATATTTACACATCTGCCCATTAGCATGCCTAATCAATCATATCTTTATAAATCTCCTAGTTATCTTTCAATTAGGGTTGGCAAATTATAAATGTCATGCAATTTATGACATTTATTTAGGTGATAAATGGCAAAATTTGCCACTTATTTTGGGGACATTTATTGTGACATTTATGG
>JAHZNK010000881.1:0-11337 GCA_027744615.1 Lepidocyrtus cf. nigrosetosus NNG-2020 | reverse complement strand
TCGTCTAATACTTCTCGCTTATCAAATAACTCGACTAAATCTTGCAAAACTTGCTGAACATTTTGGCCCCTTTCGTTTTTTAAAACTGTTAGATCTGTATTTCCATCCAGAATAACTCCCAAAATATTCAACGTGTCGTCATCTCTGTCATCGAAGACTGTTTCAAAATCATTTAATAATTTATCAAATTGCTGTCTCAGTTTCGTATAGGCTTTCCCTGATTTCGCCACTATCAGTCTATACTGTAATTTTATGTAAAAATAATTAGTAAGTTTTACATTCCCCTTGCTTTCAATTTCCATTTTTTAATATTTCGTATACCTCGCTTTCAAACTCATGAATCTTCTTGGAAGTTATTTCAATTACTTTTAATGCTGTTTGCATGAAATTCTTAGGTCCTCCTGGTATTCTTTCCATTTTCTCGTATATTCCAACCTGAGTTTTAATACTTATGAAGGCATCGTAGGTAGGTCGCACTCTGTTATACAGGTCACCGAATGGGTCATTATTGATGATTGTTTTAAACTAGAATTTAAAAATCAAATGTTACACATTATTCCACTATAAATTTTAAATGCCAATCATTGAATACTTTGTCATTTTACTTTCTCATCCAATTTCTCTATTCTGTCTAAATAATCCACGACCCGTTTGAGCACAACGTGTGGGCGCCCATCCCTTTGGAAGATAAATGGTAATGATACGAATGTCACGGCAGCGATCACAACAATGCCGAAGCAGCAGACGAATGTGTTACACCTCATTTTAAATAGTGTTGATGAAGAAGACTTTGATTGTACTAGTGGGTTGATTAGCCCTTCCTGGACAATTCCGAATTTCATTAACAAAACAATTTTGGTATTTTGCCGACACTTCAGTAAGATCTATCGTTTCTTTGCAAATGCGCTAAGCAGAGATAATTATGACTAGTGGTGAGGTTTTTGCATGACTTTTGCATAACAATTTCAATGTTCATTTTGTACTGCATTTAATGTCACTTCCTAGTTCCCACAAACTTTCCTTCTTGCATTTTGAACACATTTTTAACTGTGATGACTGAAAGTTAATGGAAGCTATAAAAAAGAAATCCATGAAAAAATTATGACAGCTTTCTGCTAATGTTGTTGATGGTCATGGAATTTAACATCATAGATCCTGCATGATTGCCTAATTTTAAACTTTTCATGGATAAAGATTTAAAGAAATGGAAGAACTAAAACATACAAAGTCAGGCTAATCGGTGTAGCAGAAAATCCCGGGCCTAAATATACCATATGAGAAACTTATGCAAGCAAGACATGATGAGCATGAAGATGCTGTTCGCTATTCTACTGCGTTTGTAAAGAAGCAGTGACAGAAGATCATAAAAAGATGGAATTCATAGTTGAAAAATTACATGTATATTCATTACTTTCCTTCAAAGTTAAACATTATATAATACTGGCAAAAATATAGTGAGCTTAAACTGATTAACTTTATTAATAAAGACAAAGCTTTGTAATTGCGATTGGGAACATATCACAGCCCCAGTTAGTCGGCTTTTCATAAAACACTTTTAACACTTTTTCAATTTTAATTATCAGTTCATTGTACATTTTACTTATTCATAAATCGAGCATTATCAAACTTAGGGAATCAAATGAGTGCCTTCATTTGAACTTATCTGTGCTTTGGCAATAATCAACAAGTGGGTTACAAAACCTAAGTTCAATTAGAATGTGTATGTACAGTGTCAAGATTAGCTATCGTTCTTCTCTTGCTTATCTAATGTTTATGGATGGGAAAGAAGAATTTTGTCCCAAAACACATTAAAAGTGTTTTGTAGTTGACAACCTTATCTTCAGAAAATCATAGTTGTATTATTTCGTCATTCATATAAAAGTGGATACACGTGCAATTAATATAAATACGTCATGCATTTCTATTCCAAACTTAACGAATCTCAAATCCAGCAAGAGCGACGCTACCAATGCGTCCATTCCACTTACCTCACCAAACAGCATTTTACGTCATTGTTTGCTTACATGATCATTTTTATCTATTGTTATTAGTCTTTAACAGGTAGAGGGAACAGATGTCTGAAATGCTGTCCGTAGCCGTGAAATATATTAAATAACAGTATCGTACGCTCGTGATGTATCAAATCACAAATCAGTTAGTTGCGACATAGATAAATTGTTTTGGTAGATTTTCTTTATAATTCCTGGTATTAATCTGTGCTATTTGAATATATCATTTCGACTTCCAATGGTTGAGTAGAACTTCGTAAAATTGTCATTGCCACATTAATTATTATTTCCAAAGTGCTAATTTAAACCCAAATTATAATGTCTTCTACGGCTAGTGAAACTATGGAAGAAGAGAACGAGAAGCATGGCCCCAAAGTTGGTATTAAAATAAACCTTGAGCAAGCCAACATGATAATTCAAAGACATTTCCCAAGTTATGAAGCTATTTCCATTTCCCATATCAATCGCGGCTACAACAACCGAGTCTACATTGTGACTTCCATAGATTCTGAAACAAATGAGGAAATGCAATGCATTCTTCGCCTATCTGGACGATTTTGGACTCGCTTTAAAACAGAAAATGAAGTCTGTGCTTTAATTTATATAAAAAATAAATGGCCAACTATCCCAGTCCCCGAAGTTTATGGGTATTGCACAGATAAGGAAAAATCGGGAATTAATGCAGAATACATTCTAATGGAAAAATTGAGTGGAGAACCTTTGGAAAACATATGGAATGATTTAGATCTTGAAACCAAACAGGGGTTGGCTGATCAAATTGTGAATATTTACGGCAAACTCCAAACAATTACTTTTAATCAAATTGGCTCTTTCCAATTTGCTGTAGAATCTTTAAGCGATTCCTGTGGATTCGGGGTAAATCCCAGAAATGGCTTGGTGGCGCTTGAAAATGGAGATTTTGCGAAGGTTGGGAAAGGTGTTGAGTTTGATGGAGGACCATTCGAAAATTTTCTAGACTATTTTAGAATTTCATGTGCAACAGAAATAAAATGGTTGCGAGAAAATTCTTTCATGAAGGAATGTGATGGCTACGAAGAAAGACTGGAGCGGATTGAAAAGTTTGTAGCAGCATTTGAAAGTATGGACACTCTACCTGAAGGATTCCCAAAACAAGACCTTTCTGTTCCATTTATATTCACTCATGGTGATATTGAACCAAGGAATATAATGGTGGACAAGGACAGTATGGAAATCACCGGTTTAGTTGATTTTGAATTTGCAGGATCATATCCTGCAGATGAAGAATGGTACACTGGATTCGAGTTTGTTGCGTCGGATACTAGTGAATGGCGTGTATTTAATGACAAGCCAAATAAAAATGAGCAGGATATGACGAGTGAAAAGCTGGCTAAGCAGGAAATGGACGATTCTCTTAAAAATTATTTTTCTGAGCAGATGAGAAAAAATGGACTTTTAATTCCTGACGACATTCCTGGTCATTTGACCAGAGCCGAGTTGTATTATTTTAGAGGATTCATTTGTCCGTGGTGGTTACGAGAAGAAGATCGAGATCCAATTCCGGAGAGTCATTATGGAGACAGAACTCATTCATGTAAACGTGTAGATGCAGTACTAAATAAATATGGATTCTAATCTGAATGTTTTGACATGTCCCATTTAGTATAGTATTTATGTAGGAAAAAATAAATATAAATAGATTAGGAAATCATTATTTTCTTATTTTTAAATCTGAGAACAATTTATTAGTATAAAACAGTAGAAGAATAAAATGAGATTTACTATTTATAATGATATAATTAAATTGATGAAATGTGGTTGGCTATTTCTTTCCATCCAAAAATCTGTCTAGCATGCTGTTTATTGAATTCCAAACAGGACCTTTTACTTGACCTTCCAGATTTCCTCTATAGTAGGCTCTGGTTGTAGGAATATTAGTGATTTGAAGCTGTTCCTTCATTTCTGGATATTTCTGCAAATCAATTATAGCAAGATTCATGTTGGCATTATTTTCCTTTGCAACGCCTTCCAGGTTTTCTTGAATACGGTTACAAAGGCCGCAAGTTCTGCAGGAAAAATACAATTACACCAATTCATGCACAAATTTAGCTAACAAATACTATAAAATTAGCAAAATCAAAATGAAATTTATATTTATACTTACGGCTTTGTAAAATACGCTACAACAGGTTTCTGACTTCTCAGCACTGCAATGTCAAACACTTGTTTTCTTGGAATCTCGAAAACGTTCACCCTTCTTTGTTCCGACAAGCTCACGACGGCACCCAAAATAACCACAACGGCCACAACGACCCCTCTAAAAGCCATGTTTAACGGGACGTGTTAGATATTCTCCTGAGAACTTGAATGACTGGCCAAGAATGAGTTTCTTCTGAAGGAGTCCATTCCGTTTTTATAAGGAACGAGTGAAAAAAGATAAAAAAGCTCATTTTGACTCCAAGGAAAACGCGGATGGCTCAAGAAAATATAGTTTGGGATAAGACGTAGTTATTGTTTATGTCTGGGAGCTTATAATCCGCTCACAGTTTAAACGTAGTAACTGAGAAGTTTAGAACTCAACAAGAAATAGGAGAGCTAGATTTACAAGTTCAAGGAAGGACATTTATCGCCACGTTTTTACATTTAGTCATTCTGCTCCTGCTAATTTTATCTCTTGCAAAAAAATAATTCATGAATTCAACTTCTCAACTACTTCATATTTCATTGATGATTTCTTTGTGCTATCATTAAACCTATTATCATCTTTGGTAATTGCAGGTTACATAGTTTGTTCTATTAACTCAACAACAAATTCAATTAGGTCGTTATCAAAAATCGTGAATCCCATTCTGCTCTTTTGAGACTTGTCCAGGAGGGAGCAGCTGCCACCATATGAATTCATTTTCCCTGTGTAGTCACAAAAGATGATGGCTAAAAGTAGTTCCGGCCTTTATATTTTATTTTTGCATTTTTATTGTCATGAATCATGTTTTTATGACATTAATGGGAAAATAATGCAAAATAGTATTGCATATTTCAGCTAAATACCACACAGGTAAATATTGAGAAGAATATCCAGTTAGATTCTAAATTTAACAAAAAGGATACATTTAAGAAGCTGATTCCATCCAGTATAAATAACGTACAAAGAATTTAAATTGAGTGGAAAATTTACTGTAAAATGGGGGAGAGTAATCATAAAACATTCAAATGGCGAAATTAAATTATTTCGTGGAATTTTCCCCTTGAAATTTGATTTCTGAAATTAAATCCAGATTATTTTTTAAATTGATAATTATATAAAATTATACACTTTGTATAATAACAGGGTTTAAATTATTCCTGCTTCATCATGAACTCATCTTCGATTAGATTATTTATCACCAGTCAAAATGAAAATTATAAAAATGGATGAAAATAAACCCGTGGCAGTATAGCTGTGGAGTAAATGTGCATAGATCTGTTTAGCAATCCTTCTATTCATATTTAAACGCTAGTCACTTGTGGAAAAACAAAGCCATTCTCCACAAGCAAGTACTTAAATAAAGCTCGTTTCCTATTTACCTTCTGTATTTAATTTCTTAATTAAAACAACATTTTAAAATGATATAAAGTAATTGGATAAGTGCGACAAATATTAATGAGATAAAATTGGCAGTTCCATATTACCACCAACGAATCCTTTAAATACGTAGTTTATCTCAATGAGATCAAAACAAGACTTTCGTGATGTGTGGGCCATTTTAATTGATTTACGAATCTTAGTATTACAACGACATAATTGAATATTGCGTTTCAATAACACAATATTTTTACTCAAATTAAATGCAATTAAAATGGTCAAACCTTCATAATATAGTCCAGACCTGGTTAGAATCATGGATGAAAACAATGTTGTTGGAGGATGTTTTGATGGAAAATAATTGCTTTAAATATTAAAAATAAAAACGCTTCTCACTTTCGGCAAAACCTAATGAGCTCATTACATGACATTTTAGACCTCCGACTGGTAAAAATGCATATTAAAAGCTATAAATATTAGTTAAATAGATAATGCAAATCTTTCATTACTGCATAAACAGTTGCGGATTCAGCAATATTGTATCCAAATTTACACCTTGAATGTAGTTCTTTCACGTTACGTAATTTTGTACTGTCTTGGATCTTTCTAAGAATACAATTTTTATAATTCTGTAAATAACCAAGATGAGACACCTTGTGGTTATTGTTCTTCTGGGTGTGGTGCTATATGAAGCTCAAGTAATTAAATATTTCGCATTTGAACTCATTAACTGATCTGCCCTTTTAAAAGGTGACTTAAACTTGAGGTAATTGGTGATTACTTTTCAGGACTTAATTAGAACGGTGGAGGCCAAGGAGAAAAGTTGCCGGTCTGTTGTGCAAGATTTGACAAAGATGCAACTGGGAGGAATTAGTACTTGTACGAAGAAAATGAAGTTCAAAAATGGAAAGGATAAATCAAAGAAGATGAATGTGAGCAGTTTTGACATGTTATTTCAATATTATCAATGAATTTTTATTCATTCATATAATTCTTCAAGTTTAATTATTTTCTTTTAACATTCTAGTGTATTTTGCGTTGTGTCATGATGAACGTGGGTTTGGTATGAATTTATAACTACAAGCAGAATTATTACCTAACCAATTTGTAAATTCTTTCGCAACTTTAAATCGTCTTTTGTGTAATTTGTTTAGCTTGGGGATGACGGTCAAGCAATAGAAGGAGAGCAGGTGAATGACTTTTTAACAAAGTTTTTCCCCGATAATTTGATAGAGCAAGCAAACCGAACATTTTTTCCATGCATCGACATTGGAAGTAAGCACATCTATTATACTGTTTATTATTAGAGTAAATATTAGTTATTATTTGACTAAATAAAACTATTCTACCTTTTCAGTACAAACTAAATTTAAAACGTTGGAAGAAGATGAATTTTGTACTACATACGATCCTTTTGTGAAGTGTCTACTGGGAAATCTTCCTAATGTAAGCTATGGCATTGCTGTTAGTAAAATTTCAAAATACTCATTAGTTAGTATTGTGATTTGGACTCGCTTTCTCTTTTATAGCTCTGCACATAACTGAAAACAACCAATCGCTAATTTTCTCAAGGTAAAATTTTCCCGGGTATATGAGCCTGAATTTTATTAAAAAACTGATTTTATTTTATATTTGTAGTAACATTATAATTGCAACTTTGTAAAGCATACAATAAAAATTTATGCAAACGATTGTCATGTACATACCTAAAAAGAGTAGTAATTTTCAATAATTATGCTTTAATGATCAAATGTAGTTTTTTTGCATTAAGTTTCTTTTTAAAATTGCATAGGTCATGGAGCATTAGTAAAAAATAGTTACATGCAATAACCCATGGATGAATAAATATTATAAAACAATCTGATCATTATTATTCAAATACAGTGCCATAACTGACAATTATCATCAACCAACTGTGATTAAACCTATTTACACGATGTATTTACTTAAAAAAGGTGTTCATAATGCAAAGCGTGATAACTGTTTATCATACGTTCATTAAAGTCTCTGTAAATTGGATTTTATGATAATATGACAAGTAATTTAAGTGAAATTTTTTAAAAACTTACAGAGGTTATATATAACACTGGATGGTTTCCTTTCACTTTTTTAAAATCTCAAATTTAAAGTTAAGATAGCCTTTGAAATAAATTTCTGCGTTGAGTAATTTGTTAGCGTTAATTACAGCAATGAAGAAAATATTTCTTGCACTTTTCACCACCCTGTGTGTTCTGGAATTCGGTGTAAATTGATTAAACAACCAAACATATTTATATTTGCTTTCTCATTGAAAAATTGCGTGTTATTCATTCATATGGCATACAAATTTTTGTTTTTAATTAAATAATTTTAGCCAAACGTGTTTGTGGTGAGCGATGCACCCGAAAAAAGCTGCAAATCTGTTCTTCAAGATTTGACAAAGTTGCATACTTGGATTAATGGGGCAATGTGGGAAATCAATGAAGTTTAAGAATGGAAAGGAAAAAGCAAAGAAACAAAACGTATTGCAATTTTGAAAACCAAAAATCTTTAAGATCTGACATGGTTAATATTTTAATCAAGATTTTTTATAATTAACAATCACAGTGCATTATGCGTTGTGCTTTGATCAAAGCCGAGCTGGTCAATGAAAAGGGACAAGTCACCTTAGAATCCGTAGATTACCTTCTGCACAAATTCATGCCGCCTTCACTACTTGAAAAAGCTAATTCCACATTTTTTCCTTGTATGGAAATTGGAAGTAAGTTTTTAAATGTTGTTAAATTACTATTAATTTTTTATTAAGTTTTTCTCTCAAATTCTATATTGTGTATCTAGTCAAGCAACCTTTCAAATCTTTGGAAGAAGACCCTTTCTGTTCGGACTTTGATCCTTTTATCAAGTAATTTTATCAATGTAGCAAACTTCCTTTCTATTTAAGTTTTCTATAATTTACCTATACAAAATAATATTTTAATTTTTCAGGTGTTTCATGCAAAGAGTTGGTGGGGTAAGTTTGTTTACACTTTAATGCATTGCAATACTATCAGTTAATTTTTTAAAATTATCTTATATTAATTTCAGCTTTGTTCTTGATCTAAAAGTCAACGTTTGTCTATAAATCAACCAGAACTAATATACAATAGTTTGTTGTTGGATATTTATTTTAAATTGTATTTGATAATAAAAATATTTGACGAGATCTAAACTCGTGAATTAAGGTTTATTGGTTACTTTAATCTACTCATTTTATTTTTCTCATATGAAAACTGCTAATCAAGTTATATGTGGTGGTCTGTTTCAATTCACGTTGCAATGTTGCATTAATTTAACATAATTGAATCTATTGTATTATGTTAAATGATTAATAATAATGAATAAAATGATTAATTGATCTAATATACGAATTAGATTTTAGAACAATCATGAATTCTATCGGGGAGAATGGTTAATGTTCACTATGTTCGATACTCGGTTGATGTTTCAATAATTTTATGATTATTCGGTTTCAAAAAATAGTTTATAGAAAAAGACTACAAGTAAGAATAGCTATAATACCATTTGTTAGATGCAATGCAGATACAAGAACTTAAAACGGTTAAGTTGTCAAAAATGTAGTCCCTTACCTTTAGATTTTGAGGAAATAATAATCTTTGGGAATGAAAATTTTATAAAATTTCTCAGATTTTTACACTAACAAAACTTTATTCTGTTTAATTCAATAAGTGTTATTTCTACACAGATTGTTGATCTTTAGATTTAATTGACAAATGCACCAAAAAAACCTCATTAATGTAGATATGAACAGTTTTGGTTTATAATAGGGAAGTGATTCGCCCATTCATGAAACACCCATTCATTGATGAAATATAAACGTAACTAGAGCTAAATGTAAGGCATACCCAACAATTTCTTTTAATTGGCTACTTTGATCCATTCATTAAATTAGAAAAGGAGCACCTAAGCTGACCATAATAACGAAAACAACGATTTAACGTAATTTAGACTATTTATGAACAATACGTCATGAGATTTTTGTCATGATGAATACCAAAGAAAGCCATCTAATTAATTAACGAAAAAAAGGTCTATAAATACGAGTAGCAAATTTTACTTCCGCATTTATTTTTTAAAAATTCATGGCCCGTGTATGGCAGTTTAACATTTTTAAAGATTTTGTTCTGGACAAGAGGAACAAAGTAACAGCTACAATGAATCGCGCATTGGTGGTTCTTATTACCACCTTTGTAATTCTTCAATTTCATGTAATTAGAGCAATTTACTACAGTGTACTTAAGCTTGAGAATTTACCTGAAAAATATTTTTTATTTGTATTTTTGTAACAGCAAAATTTTGTTGTCACTGAAGTGGCAGAAAAAAGTTGCAGAACGACGGTACAAGATCTGACAAAGCTTCAGCTTTCTCTAATGGGACAATGTGCAAAAACAATGAAGTTTAAAAATGGGAAGGAAAAGTCCAAGAAACAAAACGTAGAAAAAAACTAATAATTATTATCTAAAATAAATTTTTAGAATAAAACCAAAAAAAATTCTTTCAGTGCATTCTACGTTGTGCTATGGTGAAAGCGGAACTGGTAAATGCACAGGGTCAGGTCACTTTAGAATCTGTTGATTACCTTTTACACAAGTTTATTCCACCATCACTCATGGATAAAGCCAATGCCACCTTTTTCCCATGCATGGAAATTGGAAGTAAGTGATTCAAAAGAAAATTTTAAAACTCTGGTTTGCTTACAATTGAACTAATTCTCTTTGTTTGCAGTCAAAGATCCTTTCAAGTCTGTGGAGGAAGATCCTTTCTGCTCCTGCTATGATCCATTCATAAAGTAGGTTTGATATTTAAAAAATAATCACGTATTTCCTAAAATTGTATAAAACTATTTTAATTTTTTGCAGATGCTTTTTGCAGAAAGCCAGCACTGTAAGTATTCCAGTTTAGCTTTAGTATTCAATCAAGTTTTCAAATTATAATGTGCAAAATGTTTTTATTTTAGTTTTGTGCGTGATCCAACTATCTAATTTTAAACAAACGAGTTCACGTGGTTGTAGGTTATTTATTATTTGCTCAAAACTACTTATTAATAAAATTGTTCCTATAAATATTTTGCATTCCATATGCTCAGGTCTCATCAACGCAGTAATTTTCCAATTAAGCCTTACATAATTGTTTTTATAATTACAATGGAGTTCAGAATCATACCTACTCTACACGGTGAGTCGGTTGTATTTATTTTTCCATCTGAATCGAGCATTCATAAGTCTATTTTATGTGCCAGTTTTATTTAAATCACAATTAGCCATCTCATATAAAAGGGAAAAATTTGCATTGATTCTGGTCATTTTGAAATTTTTGGAAAACCATAAGTTTGTGAGGGAAACTAAAGCATAATATTACAGTTTTCATTAAAAAATCTCTTCTGGGTCAAGTCTTGCTGTGATCACAGCCAAAATGAAGAGTATTTTAATTCTTTGTTTGGCTGTGACAATTGCATTCTTCGCATATATTCCGGTAATAACAACAAAGGAACATGGTAATAAACCTTTGGATTTTTAAGTAACATACCTAATTATACCTTAAATCATGATTAAAATTTCCGAAATAATCCTCAGGAAACTGAACAAGCACCATCCGAAATGACTTGCAGCCAGGTTTTTAAAGAGTTTGGAAAAAGACAGATGAAGGACATGTCCCATTGCAGAACTATTATTTAAAAAATAAGGAACAATCAAATCTACGTAATCCACAAAAATAATAAAAGTAATTTTTAACTTACTCCACCCATTTCAC
>JAHZNK010000880.1:0-15336 GCA_027744615.1 Lepidocyrtus cf. nigrosetosus NNG-2020 | reverse complement strand
GTTCAGTTTGTTTTGGATTCTCTGTATATGGATAGGTTGAAATGCTGCTTAGAAGGATTAACGCCATACCATTTAGACATTTTGTTTCCAAATTTTAATTGCGCTTTACCATTTTTAAAAGTTATTGATGGAGTTGGGTAAGGACATAAATAAGTTTTCCATAATTGCCTACAAATTTAATTTGAAATTTAACATCAGTGTCTGTGCAAAACTTTCACAGGATGCAGGGCAAAGAGGAGCTCACATTAAACTATAGACAACTTGATGTTTATAATTTACTTATTGGAAGGAAAGAACTAATTCAAACGGACACACAAAATGTGGACCCACCAATTTTATTATTGGGTATTTTGTAAAGCTAAAAAACTATCCACATTAAGCTTAAAAATTAAGTAGAAACTCTTAAAATATTCTAGGTGGAGTTTCAACCGGAAAATCATATTTAATTGCCCACTGTATAGCTGGTCTTTTTCGAACTTATTATTCCAGTGTCCCCTCAAGAAGAATTCTCTTGTGTACTCACTCTAATTTTACTGCTGATAGGTGAGAATGTAAAATTGAATATGTCTAAAACTAAATGTGATCCAATTAACAGTTATGCTTACTATTAAATTTAATTATTTTATAGGTTTATATCAAAGTTTTGGCATGATTGGTTGATTTCGGACCGATTATCAGTTCAGAAGGCGAAACCGTTGCGAATATATGACGAAGCTTGCTTTGTAGATGGTGTAAGTGGGGTAGTTAAGCATTACTGTGTTTTTGACGATGATGGCAGTAATTTTCGTTATCCCACTAAAGAGGAAGTTCTAGCACACCGACTTATCATAACAACATTTTCTTCGTGTGCAGAATTAATACGTCTAGGGTTTGATGGAGGTAAGTTGTAAATAATTATTATATATTGGGTTGTATATGTTGAACTCACAAAATTTCATGGATTTTGCACTTTAAAAACATTATTAATTTATAATTTTAGACACTTTTTCCCATATTATTTTGGACGAAGTGAACCTGGGCCTAGAAGCTGAATGTGTGCAACCGTTAGTTTTAGCTGGAAAAGAAACAAAAGTTTTATTGGCTGGAGATTTGTTTCAACCACAATTACAGATTTTTTCAACGGAGAATAAGAAAGAACGTACGCTTTCATTGCTACAAAGGTTGCACAAGGCATATCCTTATAGACATCCTTTTGTGGCAGCTTTAGTCGTAAATTATGACCACCATGAAGTAATTCTAAAAGTAAGTAAATCTAAATACATAATAGCGATAATAAAAAATAAATAAAAATAAATGTTAATGATGATTTATTTTGAACAATTAGTTTTTAAATGAAGTACTTTATCATGGGGATCCGTTGCAACAATCAAAGGAAAATATATCTGCACATCCAAAGTATTACCCATTTACGTTTCATCATATCAATGCATGTCGAGAACTTCAAGC
This sequence comes from Lepidocyrtus cf. nigrosetosus NNG-2020, assembly GCA_027744615.1. NCBI lineage: Eukaryota > Metazoa > Arthropoda > Collembola > Entomobryomorpha > Entomobryidae > Lepidocyrtus > Lepidocyrtus cf. nigrosetosus NNG-2020. The sequence continues at coordinate 13,890 of JAHZNK010000880.1, read as the reverse complement.
GGAAGACAGTAGAGGATGTTTTAATATGGAAGAGGTATATTATTTAATTATGGTTTTATTTTTTGATAAGATGAAACAATTTGAATTGTATTTAAAAACTCTGTTACTAAACTTTTTTAATTAAATGTTTTAGATACTACAGATTGTACAATTTGTCGAAGATCTCATCAAAACTTGGCCCCAGTCGTGGGGCGAAGATTCGGCCAGAGATAAAAATAGTATTGCAGTATTTACACCATATCATAGTCAAGTAGTCGCCTTAAAAATTCAGCTTCAGTTGAAAGGAATTCATAGTGTTAGCGTAAAATTGTTATCAAACATTTCCGGTAAGTTTTAATTCTATTCGTAATATTATTTAATATGCCAAAATAAACTTACGTAATTAGTCATGTTATTTTACTTAAAGCCGGATCGGTGTTTGTATATCTATTTCCTTCTTAGGTAAAAAATACAGGGTGGTGATTTTGTCCACGGTAAGGAGCTATAAGCAAGAGGATGTACAGGAGTTAGACGACGCAGCAGATGGAGGTTTTTACACTGACAAAGATCTACTCATACAGGCAGTTACTTGCGCAAAGAGCCTAGTAGCTGGGTTTGGAGACGTGTACAGTTTATGGAATCTTGGACGTTGTAAACAGTTGTGGCAGAGGTTTTTAACCGAGTGCCATCGAAATCGCTCCCTCATAAAGTTTTATCCACAAGGGGGAAAGATATTACAGGCTGAGGTTTGTGCAATATTTTAGCTTTAATGATTATAATATGTTTTCTGCATTAAATATCTTACATCTAAAAATTTTATTTCAACCTATTCATAAGGTAGTACATGTTATTTACAGGACGGGGCTATAATTGGTTTACCTGCGTCACCTCCTCGCCAAATTCCTCCTTTAATGTCTTTAACTGGCCTGGCTCGGAAAGACTCTTTCAAGGCTGCTCCGATTCCTGAAAAGAAACAAACTACTTTACTTCATACACCAAACATTTCTCCAAGCCACGGAATGAATTTAACCGGTCTAAGTTTACAAGACTCTGCAGATGATTTTAGTTCATGGACTACAACTGCGTCGCTGAATATGCCACCAAAAACTGACTTGTTTAGCGCATTTTATAGTAGTCCCACTGGAACACCTTTGTATACATCAACCTCTCAAATTAATTTGTCAAACTTTGGTTCCGGCCCTACCAGTTTAACCTCAAAGCAACAGCAGTTGGACATTGATAAAACCATATGTCGTCCTGTGGCTTTGAATGGTGTTATAGGACCTCCGAAGAATTCTTTAAAAGAATCTATTATGGGTGAGAAGAAACATCTTCAGTTGGAAGCGACAGTGAATCAGAATTTATGTTCAAACAAGCTGGAAGTTTATCGCACTCCTTTTCAACTGCCGTCAGTGTCCCCAACGTCAATTTTGGAAGAGTTGCCGCTAAAATTAAATGATACTCAAAGGCGGAGTACTGATTTGACTTTATCAACTCCACCAACAGCCCCCACAGTTACTCCCCCAAGTTTTTTTGGTGATCATAATCGTCAATTTTATAGAAATAGCCTAGATCCTGTTTCTCATCCGACGACATCTACACCTTTAAAATCTGTACATGAAGTTGATTCTTTTATGGAAAAAAATTTGGATTCGTCTTTCCTATCTCCCCTACAATTAACGTACCGCGGTCCACCTGGATTCGCCCCAATAACTCCACCGACGACAACAGAGACAAAATTAGAAGATTTATCATTGAACTCAATATATTATCAACAAAAAGGATTATCTGGTAGTGTTGTTGGAATGGGATCGTATTTACCGAACAAACTTTCCTATAAACGGAATAATACTTACGAGCTCCCTCCAAGAATGTTAAAGCATTTAAATTCTTTGCAGACGAACTATCGGACCCCCACACAAAATAGATCAAGAACGCAGTCGTTCTATAAAGCCATAGCTGCTCCTCCGGCTGCAGAGGAAATGAATTTCTTTGAAGAACTTGGACTTACATCTCAAGATCCCGGATCCCATGAAGTTGAACGTTGCGCGTCTTGCTCAACATCAAATGAGGATGACGCTCAGTCGTTAATCTTGTCAGATGAAACAAGTTCTATTCCGGATGATGGAGACTCGAATAACACCAGTTCTGGTAACGTCTCTGGAGCAGGAGGAAAAAATGGATGGATCGAAGTCAAACGGAACTCAAAGAAAAGTAAACGTCGAATGTCTAGAAGAGCCAAAAACAAAGCCAAGCTGGAGTTTAATAGAGCCCTATTTGAATCAACAACGGCAGATGAGAACGATTTTGATGTCGTTTCAGAATCTACCATTGGAAAAAACGGGACAGAAATGAAAATGGATGATAAGATTGAAATAATTACTCAAATGGGCTTTAATACAACGGAAGCTATTGACGCTTTGCAGGCTTCTGGAAAAGATTTACAAGGAGCCGTTGATTGGCTAATCAGCAAAACTACTTAATTTTCTTCAGTACTTATTATTATTTTACCGATACCTATATTTATTTTTGTAAACATTTTCAAGCACGCATATAATACTTATTTCATTATAAGAAACTTTAATAATGAAATAATATATAGTAGTATCATTTTTTCGTTGTTTATTATTGTTGTGGAATGATTAATAATTTTTGGAAAGGGAGTGAATTTGCATTGTTAATTGTTCATTAGTGTACAATGCTGATGCTCAATTTGTGTCAAAATACCGATTATACCCAATATCTATACTCGGCGCAATTATTTGATTGATTTGTCATGCGTACTTTTTAAAACCTTTTTTACTAGTTGACATTTATCGCTCTTTTTGTTAATTTTATTTTTGTAAAACATGATAATAGGATATTAATTAATGTAGATGTAGATTGGATGAATGTAGTATTCATTTATTCATTCAAAAATAAACACGTCAATCTTTTCCCTTTTGCAAATATATTATCATTGGAAAGTCAATTTCACCAACCTATAACGATGATTTTTGCTAAAGCAGTTGTTCTACGCAAACAATCTACACTAAAATTGGTTTAATATATAATGCTTCCTCCGCATAACAAATGAATATTCACCCATTTAGCTTGCAATCTTTGAATGAATGAGGATTTATTTTCACTAGCACAAAATTATGGTACGTTAACATTGTCACCTTCATCAACCAAATCAACTCAAAAACTTTTTAACATTAAAATGCATTTGAATACAAACGCAATTGCATCCTAATATAATACACATTTTTAAATTCTCTTCAGCAATGCGATTTTTAATGAATGAATATAAAATCATTAGTTGACGAAATTCAGTGCCAGCATGCTTACAAAAGAGTTTTTACATTACTTAAATAAGTTATAATCAATACCACGAAAAAAATTACAATATGTATAATATTACATACAATCAAGAAAAACTATGTTAGAGAACGTGAATTAGGTAGTTGCAGTTTTGATAAAAATGTACACCAATTTTACGATTTAATTTTCTTTATTTTCAGTAAATGTTAAATCAAAAGCCATCCCTTGTTTTGATTCTTTTCTGGAACCATTTACAAGCTCAACAGATGGGGTTGGGCGAGGGCGATGTGGAGCAACGGTAAATGTCCCACGGGCGTCAGGTCCACGAACATCCTATCAAAAATAATATGATGATAATGATTAAAAGTGCAGTGTATTGTTAGTAGTTATACTTACACAACATAGACTTGGCTTCAAATAGTTACTATTATACTTACTCTATCGTCGCGTAAAATGGGTTCTTTTAGCACAGGTTTAAATGCTTGAGAAGGATCAAATCTGCGCCTTTGTTGGGGACCAGCTTCTGTTGTCAGACGCTTAATTTTCTCTTGCAGTTTGGCGATGGTACTGAGATGTTCCATTTTTTCCTTTTGAAAATAACAAAAAATATTTTTAATTCAACTATAACCTAAAGCAGTATTTTAGATTTTATTAAAAATTCATATGAAACCTTACCTCACGCAATTTAATGTTTTCATCCTTAATTTTAATTACGTGGTGAATTTTTTGTTTCCTGTTTTGATGGCCAACAAGGTTTGCATAGTCTCCATACACGCTTTGATAATACTCAATGTTTTCTTGTAGGCTTTGATTCTCCAACCTCAGCTTTCTTATTTCGGCTTCCAATGCTTCCCGTTCGTTGTTGGAATTTTCCATGTCTTCAACCCTTTGCCGATATTTCGAAAGTTCTTCATTAACAACTTTGAGTTTTTCGCCCTCGTCTTGCAACATTTGTTTAAGGGTTTGATTTTCCGTTTTCATAAGCCCGTTATTTTGTTGCAGTATTATATTATCTGCCTCAGACTGTCCCAGTTTCTGATGAGAAGCTTCAAGGGATTGTTGCAATCTTCCGAGCTTTGCTTCCAAAACAGCATTCTTTTCAAGTAGAGTATTGCGCTCATCTTCCACCAGTTCCAAAGACAATGACTTTGCCTCCAGTTCTCTTAACTTTGCATCGTTCTGTGAAATGAATTGCTTTTGTGATTCGACTTGGTTATTTAAAGATTCGATGATTTCTTTATCTTTGGACAGATTTTCTTCTGATAATTTAAGTTGGCACATAACCAAGCTTAACTGTTGAGTGAGATCATTGCGTTCCTTGGTTAGCTGCATATTGTTGCTCTCAATTTCATTAATTCTTTCTTCCAAAGTAACTTTCATTTTTTCCAAAGTTGAATATTTGGTTTCGAATTCCTCCGACTGTTGAAAATTCTCCGCTTGCAATGTAGCAATTTCTTGCTCGTGACTTTCCAAGCTAACATGGAGAGCTTGAAACTCACTCTTGATTAAGTCATACTGCTCTTGCAAAGCGCAGCGCTCCTGCTGAAGAGATTTCATGCATTCCTGGTTCTTTTCGATCTCCTTGGTTAGCTCATCTGTGGACTTTTTTAATTGCTCGAGTTCTAGTTCTTGCTCATGATTTGCTTGCTCAGTCTGTTTCAAAACATTTTGTGTAGCTTCCAAGTCAGTTTGAAGTAAGTTCTGCTTTCCATTAAGCTCCGAAATAATGGCCTCCATCTCTTCATTTCCTTTTTGAGTGGTTTTTAGTGTCGTTTCAAGAATCTCCTTTTCTGATTGCAGAGTTGAAATAATTTCGACTTGCTTCTGATTTTCTTGTTTCAAGTTCTCATGTTCTTCTTTTTCAACATTGAATCTTACCTCCAGATCCATGTGAGCATTTTCCATTTCATTAATCCGTTGTCGATATGCTGAGAGTTCATCACTCATGATTTGTAACTTTTCTCCATCTTCTTGAAGTCTTTGTAGCATAGTGTGATTTTCAGTCTTCACAAGATCGTTCCTTTGTTGAATAGAAATGTTTTCTGATTCAGCCTGCTCAAGCTTTTGAAGTGTATCCGCAAACGACTGTTGCAAACTCTCCAGCTTTCCCTCCAAAACAGAATTCTTTTCAGACAAAGTATCACGCTCCTCTTCTGTTAACTCCAAAAACAACGATTTTGCCTCCAAATCCTTCAGCTTTTCCTCGCTCTGTGAAATGATTTCCTTTTGTGAATCCAACTGGGCATGTAAGGATGCAATGATTTCCTTGTCTTTGGAGAGATTCTCTTCCGATAAGTTAAGTTGACACATGACTACACTTAGTTGTTGTGTGAGATCTTCATGTTGCTTGATAAGCTCTGCATTCTCGTTTTGGATTTCGTCAATTTTTCTTTCCAAATTGAGTTTTTCCTCTTGCAATGCCGAATATTTGGATTGAAAATCTTCTAATTGTTGAGTATTTTCAGCCTGAAGGTTGGCAATCTCCTTTTCGTGGCTTTCCAGGCTGACGTGAAGCGCTTGAAGTTCATTCGTAACAGCATTGCAATGACTTTCCAAATTAGTGTGTTCTTGCTGAAGAGCCTGAACACATTCCTTGTTTACCTCGATTTCCTTCATCAGCTCTTCTGTAGACTTCTTTAATTGTTCGAATTCTTGCTCTCGTTCCTCCTTTATTTGTTCAGTTTGCTTCAACAAATTTTTCGTTGATTCCAAATCGGTTTCCAACAGATTGTGTTTTTCATTCAGTTCTTGAATAAGATTCTCCAACTCCTTCAGTTTGTCTACATTAATCTCCAAATTGATTTCAAGCTTCTCCTTTTCTGATTCCAGATTAGTAATAGTTTGCCGCTGTTCTAAATTTTCATCCTTTAGACGATTATATTCCTCCTTTTCCTCATGATTGATAGCATGCAAACTATCAACACTTCCAGACAATGTGCTATTACTGCCAGTTCTCATACCTCCATTAAAAGGAACCGATGGCATTAACACATTCAACGACTTGGTAGATGTTGACCTAAAGTTTTTCCTATGTTTAGAGGATTCTGAACAGGAACGGACGGAAGCAGAACCAGTCATATACGCCCTCCCCCTAGAAACTGAAGCAGAAGACGGTTTTGCTGGAGTGAAAAATCCATCTTTATCTTTCACAGGGGTTTGCTCCCTTCTCCCACTTCCAAAGTTATATCCATGGGATGCCCCCGGTGGAAGTTTTGGGTCATATTTTGTAGGTGGTGGGGCACAGCCTTGAAGAAAAGTAAAATTATCTTAAAAACTAATTGTATATCAGATAAAAAATGAAAATAAACTTTGGAAAACTTACTGGTTGGAAGGTCGTTGAAGCGTTTAACAACAGCTTTATCAAACGACATGACTCGAATTTATTTAACCGTTGCAAATTTTAATATCTTTTCGTCAATAAAAATCACTTGTAATTTAAAATCAATTTAATGCTTGTCCTTGTCCTCAAATTTGATTAAAAATTCATAAAATTTCACTTAATTACTTTAAATTTTGAATAAAAAAATTTGAGAGTGGCCTTGTGCCCGAGACTCTCCTCCGAAGTGACTAAACAAGCCTTCGCTAAAAACACAACTCCAACGAACAAAATTTTCCCCTTTTGTCTGATGCTGGAATTGACCGTTGACGGGTTTTTTCTTTCTCTCCCAAACTGCAACAAGTTCCCTCACAAGACAATTCAATTCCACCAATCACAGCGCATCTTTTCTTACGTAAGCCATACACGCAATGTATTTCCTTGCATTACAATACTATCTTTCTACTCCCAACTGCAACAAGTTCCCTCACAAGACAATTCAATTCCACCAATCACAGCGCATCTTTTCTTACGTAAGCCATACACGCAATGTATTTCCTTGCATTACAATACTCTCACCATCTCCTATTCCCATCCATGCTTTTGCACTAGTCCCAATGTCTGCAACATGATCCACAACTATTCTGAAACAGCTGAAATTTCTTTTAAAAGTGCTCACGTTTTTGACATTACACAAAATATTGAAATTTATGTTAAATTTAATGGATGAATTAGAATTAAACTTGTTTTAAAAATTTGAGAATGTTTAAAAAGCACGTGACATGTCAGAAGAAGACTTCCGGTTATGAAAATAGAAAAATGGAGGGTGAAAGTGAACAAAGGAAGGATTGCTCAAGAGTGACGGATGATTCTGGAAATGAAAGGCATATTTTAGACTTTGGAGATGAAACTTTACTTCATATAGTCAAGTACCTGGTTGGGGATGATTTTGAACATGGGGAACTAGTGAACTTGGCCGCTACTTGTGCAAAGTTTCGAATGCTTTTACAAGATAGAAGCTTATCAACAGTTGTTAAGATAAAATGGAGCTTGAAGTGTTCTCGTGCGGCTTTAGTAGGTTATCTTCGGCAACGAAGCAGGACGGAATTGGTGACCAAGTTTCGGGTTACGGATCTGTACTGGGTTCCTTCTGGGGTGTTGCGTGATGTGGTTACTCAAATGCCTAATCTGAAGGTGATCATTTTTTGATGGAGTTTTTAGTATGGGCATTTCTTTATTTTGCGAATTTTTGTAATTTTTAGGAGCTTTTGGCGGCAGGTGCTCGATTAAGTTGGGCTCACCTAAAGGAAATCTTAACAGTTATTTCAGGAATTGAAAGTTTATCTTGGTCTTGGGATAGCAGTTTAGAGGAATCAGTAAGAAGAAAAGGATCAGTATCCCCGCTTCGTTTTATAGAACTGCAGGAATTGAAGCCAAAATTTTTAAACCTTAAAAGGTTGCTGCTTCATGTTCCTATCGCCATGAATCAGGCTCCTACTGATTTGATTGTTTGCTCATTCACCTCCTTTGTCTATTTGATTTCACTGTGCCAAAACTTGGAGCAGCTTTTTATATTGAGTTGGCCAAAGACATCTCAAGAAAGGAAATCTTCGTCAAACTTTTTCCAGGAAGTTTTTGAATTGGATGATATTGACTTACCGTTTTTGAAAGTTTTGGTGGTAGATGTAAAGGAACCTCCGCGGATACATGTTCCGAGATTAATTTTAAAGCTTTTTGAGAAACTTTGAAAGAAATAGAATACAACCTAGAGTACTTTGGGTAGACGACCCGCTTATAAATAGACCCGTATTATCTGGTAAATCATAGAATCGCATATTATTTTTAAAATATTGAAGTCGTATCGTATTTTCATGCAATTTGGTTTCAACCTCAGTTCGTCGTGGGATTACTTCGGAGGATAGAATATGGCCTGTTCTGGACATGACATCTATAGAAAGATTTTCCCTCCCATTAATGGACGCCGCTGTACCTGTAGCTTTCCCAAAACCCTTTCCTTCGGTAAGTTTGGATCCTTTTCCACCGTATGTAGCAAAAAACACGACATGAAACTTATTGTTGTTGATTTCAAATGTTAATAATAGTGCAAGGCTCTCCAAATAACACATGGAATGCCAAGGATAGTTAACCTTAACGGGACATTTGACGGTGCTTCAAATTTAGAATCCCTTTGTTGTAAAGCTTTTAATTTTAAAATGGTGAGTGACAGAGGATAAGGTTTTTGAATTAACATATAATACACAACAAAGTTTTAAATTTCCTGGTTTGATTTCATACCATATCACCTGGACTCACGCGGCTTCACGGGGTACATTTTGAAATTTTAAATTTAATATGGGCGGGGTGGGTACATTTTCGATTTTTTGAGCTTTTAACATGGGAAGGATAGGGAAGCCTTTAGCATAGGCAGGATAGGGAGGGTACATTTCGCGTGAATGCTAGGTGATATGGTATGTTTGATTTCGCAGGGTTGGCGAAATTTATCATTACATCACCCTTACCTGAAAGAAATTAATTTGTGTAAAAACGAAGGAGTGACATATCCTGACTATTGTGCGGCGTTGGCAGAAATGCCATTACTTAAAAAGATCTCCATCCCACTAGAAACTTTAATTGGTAATTTATCTTCAGAAAACAAATTGTTTATTTTCGAGCTAAACGATAATGATGCCATGTACGTATTTTATTGCTTATTTTCAGAAATAAAAGATGCTAAAATATTAACCGAGTTTAAAGACTGTGCTCCTGAAGATACTTCAACGGCTAATGAATTGCCCACAGAGTCATTTGGTTTCAAAAAGAAAAGAATCGGGGCATCAACAAAACAGAATACTGTGGGTGTAAGCGGATTGCAACTTTTGACACAGCGATGTTCGACTGTAGAAGAAATAGAAATAGGATACTCAAGCAAGTAAGAACTAATCTACAAATGAGTAACCTGATATTCTCCGATATGTAGCATTGACACTTTTGCTTAAAGTTAACTAATGCTTTTGTTTATATTAAGGTCGTGTCATGCAGGACGATTACTTGTTGATAGTTTATTTCACATGACGAAATGGAAATGCCTACGAAAACTATCTCTGGAAGGGGTGCCTGTAAAACACGGAAAGTTTTTAATAGAAATTGCAAAATCAGCGACACATTTGGAATCAATTCGATTGTCCAATCTTGGTCCTACTGGGAGATGCGCTTATATGGCAGATCTAACAGTTGCAATTAAGCATTGCCATAATCTTAAAGATTTAAGGTAAAAAGAGAATGACTTTGCAAGATTTCATAATTTCATTATCAATGATCAACGATTTTAAACTATATTTTTCCGCAGACTGGAGCAAACTTACATTGGATCTCTCTCTCAACTCTTACTTTCACTTCAAAACTGTCATAAACTTCAAAGACTGCTGCTTTGGTCGTCAACAAATGACGTACCATTAGACTGTGAGGCTGTAAAGTGTCTATTTGCAGCTTCAGAAAATCTAGTTGTATTCTATGCAGTAATAGAATCTACCCTCAAAAGTGCTTGCAAAAAGTTAAAAAAGTTTTTGAATGAAGAATATAAGACTGTTAGGCCATCCTTAAGTATTTTTATTGAAACATCTCTGGAAGATGATAGAGTTCCCAAGTATCCTTCAATACATTTTAGACAGCTTGTTATGAATACTTCACAAGTATGCCAATATAATGATTTTCCTAATTTTTATGATTTGCAAGAAAATGCAACATGATATCGGTATTTGAAACTTTATATAAATGCGTTTTAATAAATACAGTATTTATATATCTAAATATAGATTTTATTAATGGCACTTGTCTTTTCAATGTCCGAAGGGCAAGGGTCAATTTTAAGAATCAGTTACGTAAGCTGCACTAAAAGATAAACTTGTTTTGCTATAAAGTATATTTAAATATCATCCTTCTATAACTAATTTAGTTTTCAAACAAACAAGTAAAACTCTACATCTTGTTGAACCCAGTATTATCTCCTGCTAGCATAATCATGGCACCTCATTAATGGTCAAGATATATCAGAATGCGAATGTATTCTCATCCACTTTATCATATTTATCATTTTGTTTCATAACGTACACAAAATATATTGTTATACAACATGAATTAGGTAGGTACATATTATCATCTAAACTGTTTATACAAATCATAATAATAATATCAGACTGAATTTAATCTTGTAGATCGGATGGATATATCTGGACTTTATACTCTTTACTTTCTATCATTTCAAAATATGACCTCCTTACGTTGTAAGATAGTACAGCCCGGTCGAGTATTATATTTTAAGTAAAGAATGATTAACTGTGTACATTCACACCTACTTTATAAATGCAATCTACAGAAGGCAGGCAGAGTTTCATCAAAAAAAAAATTTAGTATTCATTTGGCTTTCAGACTGTCACTTGTTGGTTGGTTGCTCATTCTTCAATTAGTAGTCATAGTCCAAGCACAACCATCTAGCCAATATCATAAAACTATTGACAATTTTACTTTTCATCATGATTTTGACACTTATCGCTGTCCTTCTAGGACTTTGGCTAATTTATGATAGACTTATCGATGGATGGAACCTTCCCCCTGGTATTGATCTTCAAAAATAGGGAAAAGTATACCTTCATTGGTTTTAACTTTGATTTTATTGAATATTGAATCTAATCAGGTCCTAGCAGACTTCCACTGATCGGAAGTATTATTCAAATGGGCCAAAAGTCGAAGCAATTTCCAGTGCCCCATCAAATGATGAAAGAATTTTGCAATGAATACGGCCCTATTACAATTTTACAATATGGCTTGATGAGACAAGTCATTGTAGACGACTATGAAGTGATTCGTCAAATATTCCAATCCGACGCATGGTTGGACAGACCAGTAAATAAATGGATGTTGGAAAGGTCATTTAACAAACCCTTAGGAATTCTATGGGGAAACGGAGAAAGCTGGAAGGAAATTCGTAGATTTTCTATTCGAACTTTGAGAGATTTTGGGTTTGGGAAACAAAAGGGTCAAGATGCAGTTATGCAAGAAGAGACAGAGGAACTCTTTCGAAGATTGGATGAAAAGCTCGAGTTGAGCGGTGATTCAACAATATGCACAAGCCAACTCTTTACAGTTTCCGTTTTGAATATTTTGTGGAGTATGATGGCTGGAACAAGATTTTCACATGATGACGCAAAACTTAATACATTAGTGAAACAAATTTATGATAACACAAGGTTTATTAACGCGGCTGGAAACATCCTAATGGCCTTTCCCTTTCTAGCTGGAGTTTTAAGAGCTATCACAGGAATAGGGAAAGCAAGAAAAGCTTTAATTGAGGCTTTGCAAAAACAGTTTCTGGTAAGGAAGCATGGGTATAGAAAAGTACATTTTGAGTGTTCCAAAAGTTCCGATTTTAAAATAAGTATGTATGTACTATACAGGAGTTGCTTCATGAGCGAAGACAATTAGGATATTATAAAGAAGATCAACGCGATTTTATTGATGTATTCCTGATGGAAATTGATAAGCACAAAAAAGATCATCCTTCCAAAAACTTTTACACAGGTTTGATTGAACACGTAAAAAGCTTTGTTGGATATTTTAAAGAATGCTAATCCTGCGTTCTGTATTATTTTTTTAAAGATGAGCAGTTTGCAATTGTCTCGCTGGAGCAGCTTTTCCCACTTTAATTATGAGGAGCAAGTAAGGGAAAGTCGAATTGTGAATAAGTATTTGTTTTGAAAGGTTTTACTAATGAAATGCTTTTGCTCTATGCGAAAGGCTTCCATTTACTGAAGCCACCTTATTGGAAGTACAAAGGATTGCTTCAGTTGTCCCAATGACAGGAAGGTCTCCAATTACTGATCAAACATTATTGTCTTATAAAATTAAAAAGGTATACAATTTTTGGGGAAACATGAGAATATTTAGAAATATTTATACACTTAATATTTCTCATTATATAGGGCACACCAACGCTTCTTAACTTGTACAGTGCTCACATGAATCCCAAGATTTGGGAAAATCCAAAAGAATTTCGACCAGAGAGGTTTTTGAACTCAAAAAAGGAAATTATAAATGCTGACAAATTGGTTCCCTTCGGTCAAGGTATGATTAGAGTGCGAGCACATTCTGTTAGCAAAATTCATTTCAGTAATCTTTTTAATTGTCATTTTGAAAATTCTAATAGGAAAACGCATGTGCATGGGAGACATTTTGGCACGTTCAACACTTTTCACTTACTTTGTACGCTTTTTCNCAAAAAAGGAAATTATAAATGCTGACAAATTGGTTCCCTTCGGTCAAGGTATGATTAGAGTGCGAGCACATTCTGTTAGCAAAATTCATTTCAGTAATCTTTTTAATTGTCATTTTGAAAATTCTAATAGGAAAACGCATGTGCATGGGAGACATTTTGGCACGTTCAACACTTTTCACTTACTTCGTACGCTTTTTCCAAAACTACACAATTGAAAAGTCCCCATCTCATCCAGAACCTACCACAGATTGCATTCCAGGGTTAACTCTGGCTCCTAAACCTTATCATGCCATAATTAAGAAGCGGAAGCATTAAATTTTATGGTTAAAATAACAATAATAATTATTGTTAATAAAATTCATATAAAACTTGTAGGTAACAATTTACTTACTTTTCATTCAAAATAAAATCAATATTTGAAAATGAACACAAATTACAAATATCAAGGCAGTGATTAAGCTTTACTCATCCTAATATGAGATTATCATACTTTAAAAGGCTATCCGATGACAAATTACATTGATTGTACTTCTTTTCACAAGCAAAATTGTAATTTTCATTTGCATTTGAACCCGTCTCTATTGCTCCCATGTAAGGCTCCATTACCAACATTCGTGATTTGCTTTTTAGTTGCGTCACAGTTCTGTGCTCAATCATGCTCAAAAACTGAATTAGTTTTAAAATTTTTTGATGAACCAGAATCACGTTTGTAGTGTTCTTTTTTCTTGTATTTCTAAAGGGTTTCTGTTGATAACTGATCAGACAAAGTGTTTTGAGTAGACATCCGCTCATATCCAATTTTCCAATACTCTGAAAGTATTTTCAAACTTTTTTAAAAGTTCTTTTTTAATTGAACATGGATATAATGTGTATCATACCGAAAATATCCTTAAACTTTGAATGAGATCTTTAAATGGCATCTTTCTTTGAGGTCAAGCATACCTAAATGAATAAATCAATTAATATTCTCTATCTGACCAAGATTTTAGTTATTCGTCTTGCATCTGTTGTTGGTATCCTACCA
>JAHZNK010000879.1:0-10108 GCA_027744615.1 Lepidocyrtus cf. nigrosetosus NNG-2020 | reverse complement strand
ATTATGAATTCTAAACACAGTAAAAATCAGAATTTTTATTATTTTAAATCTTCAAAACATGACACATTAGAAACTCTTCTTGCGAAAGCGGTGCTTATGCAGCATCACCGAAAATATCAACATTTTTTTAACAATTCAAAATTTCAAAAACCAAAAGAGCAAGAATTTTCATTTAATTCATTAAGACATCAAAATTTACGACAAGGGAAAGAAAAATCAAAATCGCAAAGTTCTTTACACACTACACATTCCGAACAAAGTGTATGTTTCAAGTGTAATGGATATAATCATAAAATGTTTGAGTGTCCAACACTTCCATTGACAGAGGAGACTTTAAGAAATCCACAATTACGACAAAAAGCAGAGCTTCGCTGCTTTAAGTGCTTAGGCCTCGGGCACCGTAGATTTGAGTGCCCTGCAAAGAAGGGAAATTAGTTTCATACAGAAACAATTTTCATTATTCTAAAGGTTGTGTTTCAAAATTTTTTTTTATCAAATGTTGTTGAGTTCAGTTTAAAAATTTTTTTTCATTTCAAGTACATTGTATTGTTCAGAATTTCAAGTTTATTTCAAATCAGATAAAAGGAAGCAAATCAGTAGAAGCAAGATAAAAGACATAACAAAGAAAAAAAATCGAAAAATATATATAGTTAATTTAAACACTTCAATTTACAAGGAAAGTTACTTTTAAAGTCTTAGCGTTTTTGTAAATTATTATAAGGTGAAAAGATACAAAATTTCATAGAAATTAGACAATTACTTTTTGTTTCGATTTTCAAAAATTATTTAGAGTTTTGTTTTTATCAGTTTTTCATATGTGGCAACATTCAATATCAATCAGCCTAGGAAAATAAAGTTTAAAAAGTTAGGCATTACAAAAATCAAAAAAAAAAATAATAATAATATAAAAGAGTTCGAGGAAATTTTAAAATTTATGTGTAAAAAGAGTTCGTGACAACCATTCATTAAAAAGAATTTAACAGAAAAAAGTTCCAGAAAAAAATTATTCATCAAAAGATTTTTTTTGACAAAAGAGTTCCAGACCAATTGATTTAATTCAAAAAGAGTTCGTGACAAACATTAGTTTATTGGAGAAAGCAATTCGAATTTTATGATTGGCCGTGAAGCAAAATAAAAAGGGACAAGCAGCCACTCAACCAGGAAGGGAAGAGAAGGACATCACAATCAGTGCCATCCATCACATCCATCATCATTCAGTTGTAAGAGAAGACCATTTCACTCGTATTCACAACATTAGTCATCCCATTCGGGCAGAAGAGAAAAAGTTTTTGTTCAGGAAAAATTTTAAGCCACATAACAACAGCAGTCAGGAGAATTCTCAGCGGACAAAAACATAAGCCACGTAAACACTGTTAAAAGGCAGCGTTACGCGCCAAATGGTCAGAGAGAACAGAAGAAAAATAGAGGGAGCAAAGCAACGCCCACATCACAAAAGAGAATCAAGGTCAACCACTTTGCAGGTTGCAGCGACCAGAGAAGCAGCCAAGCAGGGAAGAAACGCTATATTTTCTTATGAAGATTCTTCCACCTAGAAAACACAGATCTGATAATCTTGATAATACCTACCAACTAAGGAATGTTAGTAAGCGCAGTAGCCGAGATCTAATCTAGTAAGTATTCACACAGCGTTAGCAGTGAATATTACGCAATAGCCAAGATCAACACCATGAAAGAAGAAGCAACATCATCATTGACTTGATCAACTTGTTGGGGCAAAAGGAGACCAGATCAGTTTTTACGTTCTCAAGCTAAGAGAAGGCATATCATCATTATCAAAGCCAAGTGGAAAGCAAAACAATAGTGGAAGAGAAACAATAAAACGAAATAGCACAATGATGACAAGCAGAGTTCTTCATCAGATCCCATTTCATCATCATATACGAAGAGATGTAAGAAGAGGACTTCTTAAAGGAAAATTGGGGGTGACAAACAAGACTCCATTCCATTCAACATTTTAATTATTTTACTTCGTGACAGAGAAGAAAGGCAAATTCAAGGGAGAAAGATCCAGTTCCCACCATCATTCCACCACATGTTTACGGTAGGGGGAAATGACAAGAGAGGCAAAATCAGCTCGAGAAAAAAAGGGAGAGAGAGACAAGAGAGGAACAGAGTCGGTGGAACGACTCCACTATACACGGGGACAGTCATATAGGAGTCAGATAGATGACCATACTTGGAAAGTAAGACAACAACAAACAAGAGGAGCAGAGGCGTAAGCAACAAGGAAGAGAAAGGATCGGAGGGAATGAACTTTGGTTCATGACCGAAGATCATTCGAGAGAGAAGAGATCCGGGAAGAACCAGATCAAGTAGGAGGACAGGAATGAGTGGGATGTGCCGGATAACGGTACATGCCCCAAGTTGTATTTGTATTTGAATATATGTAAAGAAGGAAAGATATAAAAAGGTTGAATAAAGAAAGGCAGTTCAGTTGAGCGAGCCGTGAGTCCACTATCACTACGTCTCTTAGATAAGTCATTATTCATACAGCGATCATAGGCTTCATAATATAGATAGTACTTGCTGGTCTGATCAACCAGCTTGTATTATAACTGGTGACTTAGACAGGGCTTAGAATTTTTTTTTCTACAGTACGTACCCTTCTTCGGAAACGTGAAGGAAATTTTCAGAAAGAAATAGTTTTGAGAGATAGAAAACAGAAAGACGTAGTGGGACAAAAACTCAACTCGACCACTTGAATTAGGTCACCGGCTCAGTTTAGTGGCAGTTTAACTACTTCTCAAGTTCATTTTGTTGCAATTTTGCAGAATTTTGTTAGAAAAACTATATCGTTATGCTGTAAATGACAAGGAGTAGGAGTGAATTCCAAGAAATGAGACTGGCATATGATTGACTTTGCACAAAAATAATGTTTTTTAACCTGGAGAATGTATGTGATGTCATCTTTTCTAATCGAAGGCTTTCTCTGGTCTCTCCTTACATAGTCCAGGCAGCAGCAACAGTAACCACGGATGAAACTCCAGCATTTTTCACAACAGGCACACGTACAAAACCATTTCCTCCAATTTATTCTAGAGGAGGACATAGTCCTTTCTTCTTCATCATCGTCCATACCGCCGGCTCCTTTCACACCTTTCTTCTGCTGATGTTGCAGTTGTTATCACCACCACTTTTCCCTCCTTTTAGCCAAAAACAACAATCTAAACAGGAAAAGAAAATCATTCAAGATAAGCTTTAGTAAAATAAAATAATAGCAAGTGCATGCCTTTCCTCTTTCCTTCTCTCCTGTCAACTTTAATTTTCTTTCCCCACAGAATAATTTTAGATCTCCAGATTTCCCTTAAACTAAAAGAAAAGATGGAATTTTCTGAGTTGGTGAGTAGGAGGAACTAAAAGAGTAAGGTAAGTAGGGAAAACGAGAAAATTCAATTATGTTATCATTTTATCATTCTCATCATCGTCTTCTTTTTCATCTTCACCACTGCCACCGTCACCATCATCATCAACGACGCCGAAATCTGTTTGACTAAGAATTCATTTTTAGTGATACTTACTCAAACTGGAAGCCTCCTTATGAATATTTTCACTGACTTGAGTACTTTTTAAAATTCAGAAAATGTTGGAACTCTACAAAAAAACATTCTTTTTCAATACACGTCATCACTGGCAAGGCAAACGTTTGGAAATAAAAAGAAGAGAAAGTGGATACTCTTATTATTGTAACATATTTCCTTTCATTTCGTTTCTTGAAGAACCACAGCACCACCACCATCAGTTTTTCCATAATACTAGTCAATGATCCTTATAATAACCATCAAAAATCCTTTTAATATAATATGGTTACATACTTTTCTGTAAATAGGAAGGATGCTTTCTTTGCTAATATGAATAAATTTCAAATTATATTAAAGAACTAAATTTCTTGAATTTCCATTAAAAGGAAAATGATAAAAATAAATTTAAAGCGCAAGCATATAAGTTTTATATTAGCGTTTTTATGGGAAATTGCAAGCTACAGTGTCTGTAATACCTTTGATACTAGTTTGTACATCTCTGCTAAAAATAAATATTTTGTTTTTGTGAAAGTTCTGATTTTTCAGAAAGAAATCGTTGGTTTTTGTGTGTAGTGAATGCGTGGCAATATTGTGAGAACGACCAATAATAAAAATAAACTTAACCCACAATCACTGCCGCCCACAACCAAAATCAGAATCGGACATAAAGGCTCTATTGCCAACTTCTTTTCCAACCAACACTTTCTCTTTTTATTTCTTTCCTTTAGAATTTCCAAATTCATCGTTTTCTGCTCAAAAGAGGAAGGTTCATCGCGATTACCGTCATCAAGGAATTCTATGCCGGGTAGTAGTGAAGAGGAACAACTTACTTTAACATTTCTATTCAGTTCCCAGAGTTGGTGAAGTAAGCGACGAAACGAACGGGGCATGGTAGATTCTACATAGCCAATTAGAATCTGATTGCATTATTTACCTTTAAAAAAGCTTCATTCTCCATTTTATAACAAGGAAGGTTATTTAGAAAAAATGGTCAAAAATACCGACTGAATCAATGAACTGAAATTGCTAGAATTTCATAAAAAAAACTTCTCTGTACACTATAAACATGCAACTATTCTTATTTACTTTAACAAAACGAAGGAAAAAAGCAAAAAAAGGAAAAATTCTCGTACCTTGCAGCTACGAGAATTTTATTTCTTGATTTTTAGCAATAGCAATTTTTTTCGAATTGTGGAAATCTTTTTGTTGTATTCCTCTTATCGTGTTTCCCATCAAACTCTTCATCCTCGAATGGGCCTTTGAATGATTCTATCTAAGCTTGTTCCGCATTGAAAATATTATGACAGAAATCTGACAGGAAAAATTTATCCGATTCCCATACTAACAAAATAATTTCATTTCTGTCTGTCATTTGATATTGATAATGAAAATAAAATGCAATAGTGAAAATCTTGTACTATCAGGCTATTTATATATATGACATACTATACACAACTGAAAAATCGCACAAGACATGTATAAGCTTCCTCAAAAATTGCTTTGATTGTCTCAAATTCCTCGAAAAAATATGTTCGGTTTTGGTTTGAAACGGCGAGAGAGTACGTGCAATCTGGAAGTATTTTTCATGCAACAAACGTGGACATGTTACTAACACATGAAGAGCAAACCATAAGTAAAAACTACTCAACTCAACATAAGAGAAAAATCTAAAAAGGGAACGTGACTTTCTCTGTACTGAAAGAATGAAAAAGTCAGGCAAAAGAACTTGTTCAGGATGTATGACACATTCCTTGCGTTTCATCTTCTTCAATCCATGCCACAATAATATCATAAACGAATCTTGATTTGATCAATGTCATTCTGTCTGACCACCCGGAATAAATATTATTACAATATTGTACTGCGCCAATCGTAAAGTTGTATCTACTGCTAATAACAACTTTCCAGTACTTTTGGCCAGCGATTTGTACTTATTCCATTAGAATGCATTGGTTATATAAATTTGTGTTTGTAGAGGAGAGAAGTGCGTGTGGCCAAGCTTTAACCACAGGCATAGAATCATGTTACATATTTGCTCATTTCTAATATCAACATCATGAAAAGTAAAACTGTTGAGCCAAGAAAATATTATGATGGGGAAAACGGGAGTAATTGAACTGTAGTATTTTGTTAGCTTTCACTCGCTTCCTCTCGCACAAACACATCTATCTCATCATCGTTCTACCTTTTCTCCAAGACTGGGTTTTGTGGCTGGAAAAAGCCAAACAAAAAGGATGGCAAAAGAGGGACACACGACACACCAGCTTGGCAAATTGCAAAAACAAGAAGAAAAATTGAGGAATGAATGAACAATTTCCTGTGGTCGCATCCTGAATGCTGATTGATCTTCCTTCGCATAGTTCTATAAATAAAAAGAGTGCAGGGGGAAAGAGAGAAGAGTTTGAACGGAGTAAGTGCCATAAAATCATCTTTTGTTCCAGTAACTGTCGCATAAACAGAATACTAAATGGAGTTAGCCGTATTTTCCGTATTCCCTACAGCCAACATTCAATTTACGACAAACTTACAAAAAAGGAAATCGCACTGTGTAGTTTATTTTATTTTATGTACATATTTTTCGACTTTTCTCTTCCCTTTTCTCTCCTCTTCTATCATAGACGCTCTTGTGTTAATGTTGTTGTTGCAATTGATGTAAGTGCAGCTCTTTCTAATAACAATGATCGAGCACGAGAACGGACAAGAGAAAGAGTTTCGATAATATTCAGAAAAAACTAGTAAATTGGTCATCTGATATGTTCGACCAAAACGAAAATTTGCTTTTGCGTGCATAAAATACATACAAAGAGAGATGGATTTGTAATTTATGGATGGACGGCGGTGGTTGGTTGTTGCCTTGTAGGAGAAAGCCACAGAGGGTTTGCTGTTGTTGATGATGGAGTTGGTAAATAGCAAAGACGACCGTCTTCATTCATTTTGTGAAGGATGAAGCGCTTCATTCACGTGAAGAGTCTTCATTGATTTGTAGACAAGTGAAGCAACGGATAGGTCTTCACCAAATGAATGAAGCTGAAGCAAAATATTGCAAGTGAATCTGAATGAAGAATTCAATGCTGCTCTTCACCTTCATTTTGATTTAAAATCATCGTAAAATCCACATTTTTCTTTAAATTAGTGGTATTTTTATCTAAAAAATTGATTTTGGTAGTTGCCTTTAGTTGGATTTCATTAAAATTTTCATTAATTTTGAAAATTTTTTACTTTTTGTTGTACGTTTTTATCTAAATTATAAATTTTGAATGAAGATGAATGAAGAGCCGTTAAAAGTGAATGAAGCGAATATCAAGCCCAGCTTCACGTGAATGAAGCTGAATGAATAAGGGCTGATTTTCAAAGAAAATGAATGAAGATGAATGAAGAGTTGACCAAAGCGGTCGTCTTTGGATAGTGCAGACTTCAAAGGAATTATCTGTCTGTGCAAGAAAAAGCAAAGTAGGGAAGTTGGAGGAAAAGGAGAGAAATTTTTTTCATTAAATTTTAATTGACAAGAATTCTCAGGAGGAACTAAGACATAGGTAGGTTATAAAATCATTATTATAAAGCCTTCCTCCCTCTTTTATTCCTTCATGAATGAGATATAAAGTTAAGTCAATTTCTAAAAGCATTATGTGCTTAGCAAGACTAACAGAAAAGAAAGAAAGACCGAAGGGCACACATTGTGAAAAATTGCTGGTTCGTTACGAGTCTTTTTTATCTCTTTCCGAGCTTATTTTTCAGCTTTCAAATACTTTATGCAAAGTTTACTGTGACTTTTCAACTTGAAAATTTTTACGTACGCAATCAAGGAAAACAATGAAAGGAAAATAATAGTAAGATTTAAGAAGCTTTCCAAAATACGGGAAGAAAATTTATTATTCGTGTAGCAAAAATAGGTCAAGCCCCCAGAGCACATGTTTAAGGTTGTAATTAAGAACGAAAGCCTATGAGCATAGCTAATAAAGCCAATCTTATCTACATTTTAGTGTCTAAATTTTAACATAACTAATAATAATTTTTAAAACTACATAGCCTTGTTATTCTTAGGGGCAATTTAGGCAAAGACATTTTAATACAATTAAACATGTTTACAGCAAACTTTATGCATCGTTAAAAGTCGGCATGAAATTCAGATCTTGTTTTCTTTCATCTTTCCAGTTTTGTTGGCCTTCGAAAATATTGGAGGAGAGTTATATTTCTTGGAGCAGCTAACAAATAGCACATAAGTATTTATCTGCTTCGAAAAAGGACCAAAAGTTGGAAATCATTATTTTATCAGCCTTGATATTTCCAAAGCGTTGCAAATCCATACCGTTCGCAGAAAAAGTAATATTATTTTTATTTATTGCTCGCCAAGAAATAAATTGTTATTTATGAGGACAAACTATATCCAACATGACATGATATAATGACCAATACAAAAAGATAAAATGCAGTAGTAAAAGGGATTTGAGCAAGTGTTAAAAGTATGAGTAATACTAATAAAATTCTCTTTTTACTTTTCTTCAATTCGACCCACATGTGCCTACTTATACTATAACTTATTACTACCAGCATGTTTTTATCATGTGAGGAAACAAAAAAGTAGTATTATTTTTAAATGTGAGAAAATCCTTTGCCCTTTCGTTCCAGACAATGTCATTGGCAATGTCGTAAGACTCACATTCGAAATATAAATTTAGCTCTATCGGAGAAAGTTTCATCGACAGAACTTATCTTTTAAATTTAAAGTTTATTAAATTGATTGTTAAAATAGACTCAACATATTTCACAATCAATTTTCATCACAGAAATCTTTTTAACAATCAGTTGAAAAAATACAACTGAAGGCTACACTAACATGCAAAAGATTTCTTTTCGTTTGTGTCTACACATGGTATGGCACCCTTTTTAAACTTTCCCACATGATTAGTTTCCTGTGAATTCTTCCAAAAAATACGGCTGAACTTTATGTTTTTAGTTCAAAAAGAAACTTTTCTCCATTCCTTTAATAAATTCTTTCACATGACTGAACATATAAATTGAACTCTTTTCTTTTTCCGCTTTCCTCTCATTCGAAAATTTGCAGCTCTTCCCTCTTAAAACACATAATATATTTATTTATTATCCTTCAGGACGGAAAAAACCTCCTTAACGCCTACGCAGGAGAGAATTTTTTCATGAGAAAACTATTAAGTATTTACCTGAGTCGTGCTTCCCCTCACGCTTTCGTCGGTGCAAAGAAAGTGAAATGAATAAGTGCAAAGTCAATAAGAATGAAATATGAGTGGTACAATGTACAGGATATTTCAAGGAACACACTCCATTCGGGGTTTGTGTTGAACGCAGGAAAACTTGCATAATACATTAATCCACAAACACACACAATTCATTCCTTTCATTTCTCTTACAGGCATTAAATTCAGTGAAAAATGAAACCGCTAAGTTTATATTCAGTCGTTATTGCACAATACATCACAAATGGTAGTAAAGTTTTAGTTTATTAAAGAAGAATAAAACTTGTTGTCGAAGAAATTAACATTTCTTACATTCCCCCGGAAGGAAATGAGAAAGTTATAATAATATTGTCAAACCAGCGTACACTCCTTCCTGATCACTTTGGTCGGAGTTCAAACATGGCGAATGTCTTGTCGGTGAGTTCAAAGATCTTTCTGAAAACTGATAAAGAACCCCCGATTGGTAATGAAGTTTTTAACAGTTGATTGATTTTTTAAAAATTATAGAACTTTACACACGAACTAAATTATTCAAAATATGAGGGGAAAACTTCAACCCCAAACTTCACATGCTAAATTTTTGTACCTATACGTTGTATTTGTTGCTTCATCGCGTTGTTGGAAAGACGGGTCAATATTGGTTAAATTGTTGTTCACACAAACTAAAAATAACACCATTTATTTATTAATGGTTGACTGACCATCTACCATCACTTTACTGCCGGCTTTGACGTTAGCTATTGGCTATGTGGATGAGGCCGCATGCCAAAAAAGTCAATAGTTCTATAGACTTTTTTAAATAATTCAATCTTTCAAAGTAAAATCGATGTAATTTATTCAAATGACAACAGGATATATTTATATGGCCATAAAAAGAACGTAATAACGATGAGAGTTGATTACCTATTATAATAATGCTAGTGATCGGAGCCCGAAGGGCAGATACATACATGCAAGCTGCTTGTTGCTGTCCCTCTAAATAATTCCTTTTTGATAATTTGACTGTCATTTGCCACTCAAGAGCAACAACCAAAATATTATTAGGAAAAGAGAACTCACTTCGTAAGAACAAATACTGCCTACATACTTAGTCCTTTCTTAGACGGAAAACTTTTTCTTACGATGATGCAAATATGTCAGGCAAATGCTTTCTGTCAGCCTTCCAAAGTAGACAGTCTGTTTATTTACTGAAAAAATTAGATCACACCAGGAAAAGCTGTTCAGTCTGACGACGAGTGAAGGAAGAGAGCTGGAGAGAAAGTAGCTGCGAGAAAGGTGACAGCTAGCAAACATTCAAACATTCGATGGAGAGAAAACAAGCAGCGAGCTGGAGAGCCTTTCTCCTACTGCTCTTGTATG
>JAHZNK010000878.1:0-13623 GCA_027744615.1 Lepidocyrtus cf. nigrosetosus NNG-2020 | reverse complement strand
AGAGGCTTCAATTGTTAAGAAAAGCTATTAATTTAAAAGAAAAATAGACTCACTCTCTTCACCATCAATCTTTATTGCAAAATCATAACCACATGGTCATACAAATCATCATCGTTTTATCGCCGATTTATTACCACAACACAAAGATCATCAATCCATATTTGGAAACGGACACAGCGTCCCTCCCATCTTTAAAAAGATTTTATTTTCCTGCTATTCTTCAAAAACGGTGCGTGCTTGGCTTCAGTATTTCTTCGTAAAACATCGTGTCCAACTTAATTTATGAGTTTCCCAAGAAGATATCTTTAAAAAACGTTATCATTGGAGTCAATTTGCTTGTTAAAATGTGTCTTCTTTTCAATACCAGATGGGAGGGATTTGATTATAAAGTTTTTTGTTTTGACACGGCGGTGATCATTCCAATTCCAGTCATTATTTGCTCATTATGCCAACCAATTCCAAACAGTTGGCGTGGTGGGTGGCAAGCGCACTGGTTATACAGCCCCCGTGCTAATTTTCTTTTGTTAAAAGAATCGTTATTACAATATAGAAATCAACGCAACAGTCTTTATAGCTTTTACTTTGTAATAAACTCCTCATTAAAAATATCCTCCTTTTGATAAAAACAACTAATGAGTATTACCAAAATTGACACTTCTCCATATCATCATGTAAATAACAAATATCTTAATAAAGTCAACTGTAATTGTCAGCATTGATTATTTGACGAGACGTAATAACAATACTGACCAAAAATGTGTGAAAATTGACTTTAAAGACAGAAAAGGGGCTGGGCACCTATGATTTCATGTTTTTCACATTTATTTTACTACTGAGAAATAAATAGCGATATAATGGCTTGTTTTACACTAATTTTGTTATTAATATTTACAGATTTTATCGTGTACTAAATTCCATATATTGCTGTTAATTATCTTAATGGCTAATTGTATTTGTGTCCTTGTAATCCAAATATTACGTACGCGTTTCTTATCCCACAGTATAATGTGCCTCAAAATTGTTATTTGGAGTATTTAAAAATGAAAATGGAACATAACACAGATAATTAAAATTTTTAATAATACAGTATAGCTGCAAAAAACTAAAACTTTCCAGGAAGATGTATGCAAATATAACAATTCTTTAATCTAATTTACGCTAATCTCAAATGTATCCCAAGATCAACTGGATTTATTACAAAAGTATTAAAAAAGCATTGTACTTTTGTAGTTACAAACTGATAAATTAGTACAATCACCAAACAAGATACTTGAGATTGTCTCTTCATCTAATCATGTGCCATTTTTGTTAAATTAGTCTTCATTACAAAATTACAGAACAAAAGATGATCCGATCTCACAAACAAGCTATTAATAAATCAGAAGCAGAAAAGAGAGGTATATAATCTCTCTTGTACCGTTTCTTCTCCTTCCAGGGTCAATGTCGACACAAAGACAGTATTTTAGTCAACTTGACAATATCTCTATATATTCTCATCTTTATCTTTGGTTTTTTCTTATCTTTCTTAATCGAGCAACATCACTGACACAATGACATAGTCATTGTCCTGTTCCTTGTATATTCTTCATTGTTTAATAATGTTTAGACAATTAAAAATAAACGTAATAGAAGACGATTCAAAATGAAACTGCAGAGTTTCCATCTGTACATCTGCCTTGGTTAATCTTTTTAATATGAAAACAATGGAGTGTAACGTCCTAGGACGTGATTCTTGATTAATGATAATATAGCGAAGATGATGTCGACGATTAAATCACGACATGACCATTGACAATTTGTCTTATTTCTTAAGGAACTCCAAATAAAGATGATGGACAAAGTCTGTCTATCAGATTAAAACCATTTTGCAATTATTTAACTTAAGAGCCACAAAATAGCAAGTCATACGAGTTCAAGGTGATTTGCAGTGGAATCATTAATATCATCTGACTTGAAGAGATCAGACCAAAAGAAATATTTAACATTGACAGTACTTAATATGAAGGGCATTGGGCTCATTTAATTTTGTTCTTGTCAACTGCCTCTGTAAACAGTAAACAAGTTTTTCCTTGCTTTTTCATCTCATTAACCCTACCAATACTCTTCCTACTTTAATCTTTTCCTTAAGGTTTTTTTTTCTGAAATTTATTGCAATTTTTACCTCAACCTATTTATCATAGCTCTGGTAAGTTACACAAGTTTAACAACCCGAAACGACATGAACAATGCAATGATAGATGACACACGGGATCAAATCACGCAAGTGCATTAATTAAAGTTCAAAAGTTCCAGGAAAAAAGTTACAAATTCAAGTGGCAGGAGTTATTTAGTTTATGATGCAATTATGTTTTTCATGTGATTTATGCATTGTTTTTAACCGTAGATAATTTTTACCATCCAGCATCAATGAATTGTCATTCATGAAAACCCCTCATAAAACTGCAAAATGTTTAGCATATTAATGGCAGAATATTATTCAACGATATTTTCCTTAAACTGGCATTTCTACCAGGAAAATTGTTATATTTTTCAACTTTCAATCTCAAATGAAATAGTTTCATTGAAATTGTTAAGCTGATATCGCAAAAGCATACCGAAATGAGCTAGAACGCACATAATCTGTTTAATACCGAAAGAGTATTGTTTACACAATCAAATGTAAATAACCTCCGACACTTCTCGTGTTTGTTTTCTTTTTACTGATGATTTACTTTCAATCTCAAATGAAATAGTTTCATTGAAATTGTTAAGCTGATATCGCAAAAGCATACCGAAATGAGCTAGAACGCACATAATCTGTTTAATACCAGAAAGATAAGATGTCGAAGTTGAGTATGGGTGGGTAACTCAACGTTAATGACATTTTGTATAAACAAAAATGTATTTTCTATTGTAATTTGTTTCAATCATCCCCGTCGGTACTTTTCACCTATCATCCTGGAACCAATCATCAGTAAAAAGAAAACAAACACGAGAAGTGTCGGAGGTTATTTACATTTGATTGTGTAAACAATACTCTTTCGGTCTTATCTATTCTGAAATTCATCAATACATCCAATGAAATACGAATCTTTAGTGATGTCATCCCTGTTTGCATTTTATAAAATGTTACAGGTACAAAACGTTTGTTTAAACTGCGTAATACCAAATACCTCAAAATTAATACAAGTATGTTCTGTAATACATTTGACAAATAGTTTTTTCCAATCTTTTCCAAATGAGTTGGAGAATTTCTTGGAAAAGCATTATTTCCCGTTTCCTTTTCAGTATGAACCAACGAAGACTAGTTTCAACAATACAAACCTACTCAATATTATTCATCAAATTCAGAAATAATCATTCAAGTACCATTGTATTTTGAACTCTCCCAGACCATTAATTTATTAACGTTTTTTCATCGTCTATGCGTGACCTTCAAAAGTATTTTTATCTCATTTACGTACTAAAATTCTATGTTGACTTCTGCTGCTGTTTATTCAACTTTCAGTCGACTACAATCACATGTCAGATGTGTTGTCAACAGCATAAAAATATGAGCCGGTCATTATCACTATGAAAATTATTCCATTCCAGATACCATACTTTCATGACTACGATTCTCTTTCATTTACTTGTCTCGAAATGCTTAATAGAGCATGACTTCTCACAGTCTAAAATAAATTAGCAAATCACTGAAAAAAATTAATGAGCTAGACTTTACTTTTGATAAAGAATTGTTATCGCTTGCCAATGTCACTTTGTAAGCAAGATTTTGATACAGGAAACTGCGATAAAATTCAATTCATTGCTTGATGGAAGTAAATTCTGAATCTTAAATCATCTCAACATAGTACCGGGAGTATTTTTATGCTTGAATCATATCTCAAAGCTCCAATGACATGACACAACCCTTTCTTATCGTGTCCCACTTTTTACAACATACGATACGGGACCAGTTTTCACTTGGTAAAATCCCCAAATCAAAAATGTACATCGTTGACTACCATTTCATCAATATTTTTATTTCTTCAACATAAAAATTATCAAAAGTTCAGATAATTCACGGCCGATCTTTTCGGGTTCTGAAAAATATTCAGATGTAAAACCAAATCCAAATTGTACTGCTTTATGACTGAAACAAGCAAAAAATGTGATTCCAACACGGAAAACTTCCTCTGATTTTATATATAAAAGCTTTTCACGCATATACAAGGACAAATAGCAATGACAAAGTGATCATGATCGATCACAGAAAATGCAAATAATGCATCTCTGCCCACAATTGCAGGAGATAAACTATAAATTATTTATAGTCGAGGGTTAAAACCCCATTGAAAATCGAAGGCAAACAAAATCATGCTGCAGAATAATTTTAAACTTGCACATTTGCATTATTATTACTCATTATAAAAATCCACAATTCATCCACGCACATGAAATTTTATTGTGGTTTTTGCTTTTTATTTTCTAGTTCTAGGACGTTCATTCTAAAGTATTTTTAGTGGGAACGTTGATCTCTTCCTGTATTTTTTATTAAGCGTTAGTGCAGAATAATAAAGCCATAGCATAAAATGTTTCTATTGACATGATAATAACAATAACAATAAACAAGATCAACATAATCAAGTGTAAACTTTATTTAAAAAAGACATTTAAAACGATTGAAAACAAGTCAGCAAATTTTTATAAAAAAGTACATTTACTCGATTTTTTTACAAATTGCTGGATAAACCTAATTGGGTTGTATCGTTACATAAATTCTAAATTTCATGTATAATTAAACAAACAAGCATGCAAATATGTTCAAGTAATTAAGGCCACCAAGTTTATTTAACTCGTAATTGTTCTAAATATGTACTTGTATGTTTATTCATTAAGCAAAAAAGACACTTTGCTGAAACATTTTTTGTATTATGCCCTAATTTGCATAACAATTTAGCTGTGAGACTAATTTCTGAGCAAATTACAAGACAAAAGACCAAATTGCATTACAAATCTAATTTTTATCACCCAGATGATCTTGATCCTCATCAAGTAATTAATGTTTTCTAATTTTCCTTACATTGAAGATGAGTAAAAACAAGTTAAAAATGGCTCTATTGACCATATCAGCACAGCCTCTTTAAAAATTATGATAATGTCTTGTTAGCTTTAGCCGGAAGGCGAGACGAATAAGATTTATCTGTGTTACTTATCATTTTACCTCTTCAAGTAACTTTAGCTTGTCATCAGAAAGATTCAAACTTTTATTATGTCAGTCAAGGACATTTTGGTTTTTACCTCTTGGTAAATCCAAACACTAGAGACGCTGTTGCCATTTTAAAAAACCTGCTGATGTATATTAAAAAATTTTATCCTTGCAAAAATTATCTATTGCTTATCTCCTTCAATCATCATCCAACAACCTCACCATAAATAGAAATGTCTTCCTACTTTTCACTTTTGAGACTTCTTCACTTTGCAAAATAAACATAAAATTCAACCGAGTGGGAGACCTACAAGTGGTTTCATTGCTCTTGTTGTTGGTGTTATAAAATTACTACGCAAACATGTTTAAATATTTTTGACACTCTGCCATTATTACAATGCCAATCATTCTCCACAGAGTTTTAAAAAAGAACATCTTCAGTTATACTAGCAACTTCTCCGTTTCTGTTGACTCATGCTGTAATAAATTAAAAACGTTATTGAAAATTGAGGTGATAAGGAAGAGTTTTTCACGTGTGGTAGTTGATATGTGCGGTTTTTTCTAAAAGATTGTAAAAATACATGTTAAAACGATGACATCAGTAGAGACTGCGAAGGTAAAATCAAGATGTGATGAGAATGTACCTTTTATCTTATCTCGTTCATTTAACCCAGTGTTTCACCTGAGGAATCACATTTGGATGTGCAGAAAATATAATTTTTCACAAAACGTTTGCAATTTTTGTGCATCATGTCAATTACCTATTCCATGTCGAATATATGCTAATAGTCAACAACGGTCATGACGGGTGATGATAATTATATGACCACTAATTAACGTTTTTTGCCACCAAAACATTTATACCTTTTTGTAATTGTTCATATGATAAGCAATTTCCAACATTTTACAATTTTGCATTTGAATTTGTTTCCAAAAATGGTCACCGTTTCCCACAAGCATCTTCCCTTTGCAAGACAGAATGATTTATTACTGGGTTCGGCTTCATAATGCCTTTTTAATAAACGCTTTGTAATAATTAAAGACTTTGACATGTAAACTTACACCCTTTTTGCATATTTGTACTTTTCAAATAAAAATGACTTTGAAACCGCTCCATTAATAGCTATGCTGGAATGCCTCTGCAAAGATTTTCATTTTCCCTGTGACCTTCACATCATAATCACGATGAAACGTTAGCATTTTAATCCCTGATTAAAAACTTGAATATCATCCTTTTGGTAAAAACTAGGGCAAAAAATTACAGAAATCACTAACCTTAGATAAAGTAAGTATTAGTGAGTTAGTGATAGGGAACCCCTGATGCTCTCTGATGAATTACAATGGCAGCATTCATTATGCACCGGCAAAAATTAGATTATAATTGCAAGCAAATAGTTGGCATTGGGAATAAAATTGTGGCAGTCACAGTATAGTGTCCTGTATGCCAAGTGAAGTCAAGGTTTAATAAAAAACAAACCGTTGACTGCAGAACAGTCACATAAATACAAATGTAAATGACATCGTTTAAAAATCTTTTCATAAGAGCGAGTGAAAGAGGATGGAATATCATCCAAACAACCTTCAGTTTTCATCAGTGCTGTGAGATTATGCAAAAAGCCTTTCCAGTCAATCACACTTTGTGCTATTATTGTACCACTTGGTCTGGTCTGTGTAAAAATCATCCACCACCGTAATAGAACAATGGCCTATCTTAAACCCTCTTTACCCTGTCCTGTTTATAAAATTGCAAAAAGCTTTCTGTACTATTTTCCAACACTTCTTTCCTCTCAGACTCTTTCTGCTTCCTCAACCCATTTGGGAAATGACGATACAAGAGATACTGAATATCTCTCTGTAAACTACTCCCAAAATACTTTCTTCTGATGCAATCCTATTTGAAGCAAAATGGCAATGGCAACTTCCTATTTATTCCAAACAATAATTTCAACGCTTCAGAGATAACACAGCATACAACATGTAATTAATCTTAAAATGTGTATATTTGCAACTCTAACTTTTAAAACCCCAAAACATGGCTATTAGTATCAAGCCCCTGTGCAACAAACAAGCAATAGAAAACCCCATTCAAAACTCTCTCTGAATATAAATCTACCAATTTTGTACTCATCCCATATCCGTTTTCACAGGCCATGATGAATGACACAGATGCATTTTCCTATGTCTGTTACTGACTCTCAATACGGTTTTTTACATCAGGGTAAAAATCTTATGCAAATATACATAACCCAATTCAACCAAGATAATTAAAACCGGGAATCATTTTAAAACATTTGTTTAGTCTTTGCTTCAGTTGGTTTGACACATTGCAAAAATTCGGTGATCATTAGGCTCTTGTCAAAAGGACAAGTAAAACATTAATAAAAAAGTTCATTTTAATAGGTTTACTTCAAGTCCTTCACAATGAGGTCATTTGAAAAGTTGAAGAATCCATTAAATATCTTCGAAACAAACATCTCTTCTATTTGTTCATTTTTTAAAACGCAGTTTTTTGACTTTTCAGCTCGCTATGTTTACGTTACAAACTGGAGTTGGTGAAAGGCTTGAAAACTTTCAAATTACTATTTGCTTTTGTTTTTTACATGATGGAAACCAGCCAAAGAAAATATTCTGTATTTTTAAAGATTGAAAACAGTTTCCTTTGAAATCAATTAGGTTTCTTTAAAGTTCATCCCTAAATTTGATCTATTTTTCAATGCCTACAATGTATCTACCAAAGCTTTATAATAATCTTTTAACACTTAATCTAAATTATTCTTTAAAATCAAAGTCTCATTGAACTTAGCAAAAACTGAGAAATTGTGCTATTGCACGAGTCATTACTAAATACATTTAAAAGAATAAATAAAACCAAAAGAAAAGATTTTTTCAAGCTTGCCTGTTTCACTTTAATAAAAATCACATTCCAGCATTAGCAATTTTCACCACGCAAGAAATAAAATCCATTTCTATTTTATCATGCAATTCGAACATATCTTTCTTATACAAAGCATTTCTTATACGTACAATTGTAATTGGTTTTCTTTTCAGGTAGAGAGAAAATACGTAGTGAGTACTTTCAATTAAGCCGTCTTTCTCTAAGAAACCATCTCACCTTCACGCTTTGAATTTTTTGCTTTGGAACCCGCAAAAACTTGGATGCTGACTGACCTTGAATTCTAAAGGAGAAGTTGTTCCCTACCTACCAACAACATCGACCAACGTTTACTATTCTTTCTTCTTTAGCGATTCTCTTGTATCAAACTACGAAAAATGATGAATAGATTGCAAAGAGACAAAAAAATCAAATCATGGAGTGCACTGACAACGAAAAATTCCTCCCATCCACCTCCTCATCATCATTATCACAGCCTCAACATAAAAAGCTGCTGTATTTTTTATCATTTCACTTTTCTCAGTTTTATACTATCCCTGACTCGGCTTCTTATCATTTTTCTCATTCTCCTATCTTTATTTCACTATAAAAAAGCTGAGCAGCAAATGATTTGACATTCCCTGTTGTTATTATCGTTTAAGTTTAAAATTTTTATCCTTCTAATACGATTGTAAGATCCTCATTCATATCTGTTCCAGAGCTTAGAGCAGAAATTCAAAGCAACAATCAAGTTAGTAGACCAGTCATAAACCATCATTATTTCTTCTCGGACAATGACTAAGCATCTTTAGCTCTCTTGAGAAGTAAAATATTCCAAGCTGAGCTGAAAGTACTTATTATTTACCAGCAAAAAATCTAAAAGTCCTAACTACAAAATCTTCTTTACAGGACAAAAAACGTGTTTTATATCAAATTTTTAAATCAGCCACATAATAACATCACATAATGCTACTAAAAACCTTGCAAAATACAGATAAGCATATATCCAGAATATATTCATAGAGTTGATTATTACAACCATTAGTTACGTTTACGTTGGCAAGAGCGCTTTTCTTCCTCGTCATTCTTCCTGTGTGAGAAGATTTTAAAAACCTTTTGTATAAAAATTTTGCGTATCTTTTACCAAATAAGTTTCTCTAACAAGAGAAAACAACATAAGAGGTAAAATAACGCTTCCAAAAAGCTTTTAACAACCTTTCTTGGGAAAACACTTTTATATCCTAATCATGGACCTTTTTCGCGTTCTTCTCAATAATCATAGGAATGAGAAACGTGCCAACGAAATGGAGTGATGAGCACAGGGTATATTTAGACAGTTTTTTTGCACGGTTCATGGATAACGTTTCCTCATCAACATTATCAAACGGGTAGGTTTTTTATCGGTGGGCAGGAGAAATCACTGAACTGTCTCTTAAAACGCTTCTGCTACACGCTTCCATGCCTCTTTCTATTTCTTTACTTGGAGAAACCTTAAATATAGTGGGAGTAAGCAACAGAAAGATATCTTTGAAAATTCACCGAAAATCTATGCAGGTGGATTTAAACAAGAAGGAACTCTTGCAGAAAATCTTAACGAACCTTCTACTACACTCTGTACATAAAATTAGCTTGAAAGATCCTCAGGTAAAACATCAAACATTTGAGACAATTTCTTAAAAAATGACTTTGCTAATTGTACCTGTAAAAGTAATATTTAAAGGTTGTTTGAGCCTCTCCGACATTCTTTGAAACTATACGCACAGGTTGATGATACATGATGTAACAATAACAATTATTTTCACGTGCACGACGAAACATGTAAAAAACACATATTTGCAATAACCATCGCCGTCCCTGTCATATTAATCACTCCTGCAGCATTGTTTTAAAACGAATTTTTAACTCGACAAAGGAAGGAACTTGTACGCATCTCAATCCCCAAAAAGTACATCTTTCCAGAAAATATTTTTTGTTCGAACCACACGACAGATCGTGTTCTGTAAATTACATTTTTTGTGTTTTTCTCTGAGAATGGTAGAAAATTGCGCGGTATGGTGCCTTGAGGCTACAACTTCA
The DNA here is from genome assembly GCA_027744615.1 of Lepidocyrtus cf. nigrosetosus NNG-2020. Classification (NCBI taxonomy): domain Eukaryota; kingdom Metazoa; phylum Arthropoda; class Collembola; order Entomobryomorpha; family Entomobryidae; genus Lepidocyrtus; species Lepidocyrtus cf. nigrosetosus NNG-2020. The sequence continues at coordinate 3,508 of JAHZNK010000878.1, read as the reverse complement.
AAGCTGGAATTTATAAACCAAATCATTATTTAAATGACATGTAATTTAGTTTTTTCATTTTTACTAGAATCCATGTAGGTAAAAGCGGGGATGGATTGGTGCCTTGAGGCTATAGCTTCAAAGCTGGAATTTATAAACCAAATCATTATTTAAATGACATGTAATTTAGTTTTTTCATTTTTACTAGAATCCATGTAGGTAAAAGCGGGGATGGAATTAAGACGGTTGATTTGATTATTTTCATAGCAGCAGCTCTAGTTTTAGATAGAATTATTCCTTGTGCTAGATTTAATTTAAAACTTTCGTCAATACTTTTACCTATGCGATTGACAACCTCTTTTCTTGAAGAGGTGGATGGATGATTTTTAAAAACCGTCATCCTCAATTCCCACCGTAGTTCAACATAAAAATGCAGCCAAAATCTCAAAATAATCAAGGATAGTAGCTTGCCAGCCGTGTTACTTAACGAGAGGAAGGTGAATGGACCATTGCCAAAATAAGACCTATTCCAATCTCATTTCTAAAGCATACAAACCCTGGCCTGCTCTTCTCATTTTCTCCTAACCTATCACCATCGTCATACTTCCTAAATTCTTTAACTTCCCGGGTTGGCACACTACAGCTTTTGTAAAAAACTGTCAAGTACGCACCAACAGTCATGTTTACACTAATTTACTATACACATTAATTTATCTTCTAAAAATATAAATTCAAGATCATGCACCTTTTTTCAAATATTACAACATGGAATCAGGTAGAAAATTTTGAAAGATTTGTGGAGGAAAAATGACAAGTAAAAAGCAAACTTTAGTACTTCCGTCAACTAAATTTTTTCAATGGACGTGTGACATGTTTGATTTTCTTTGTTTGACGTCAGCCAGAGCTTTAAGAGAATGTCAAATCATCGGAAAAGATTAATATTTCCAAAAATACATTTCGGATCAGGTTGCAAATAGGATTAGTTCATTGGCTCAAAATAGGTTTTTAATTCTTTAAAATCACAAAGTCTGCTCTGACGCTATTAAAAATACAAAGTTTTAATTCTTCGTAAAATATCACGTTTCCTTTTGACCTACAGACTTACAATGGTTTTAAGTTCTTCACCCACTCACTTAATTCCATGAGTTTGTCAAATAATGTTCCTCTTTATGAACTCATGTTTATAAAACATGTAAAAAACAAGGGCAAAGATCAAATTGCATATTGCATTATCTTGTTTAATGTATAAACATAATTAGTTGAGATTACCTTTTAAAAACTAATCCAAACATTAACTATACTATGTCAGCGTATAATCCCAGACAGAATTTTTAAAAGTTTTTATAGCATTCTGGCATGTTTATCTTTCTTGGTGGTGATATGCGAAAATATACCTCCACATAAAAGTTTTAGACGCGACGGGACATAATCAAGGAAGCAGCAGCATCAACGGCTCATTTACTATTCACGGCACTCATCAATGTCCAAAAGCACGTCTCGTCCTCATTAATGGCTAATGTTATTCACTTTTATAGTTTTTTTTAAATAACCAAAGGAATACTAATGGCGGCCTGTTTGTTGCCAAACTTGCATTCGCCCTAGAATAAATATTCACTTGAAAGGATTGCAAATACTGCTGAAATTCCAGTAAACACATGCTTACAATCCTAAAAGTCCCTGAGCTGAATAAAAAAACTTTGACAAAGGACGCAAACTTCTCTGGAGATCTTTAAAGACCCATTTTGGAGAAGAAAAATGTAGAATGCATTTTAGATCTCAAATGGAAGAGTGGAAGAAAGATTTAGAATCATGGCCATTTGCTGTTTTCTCTCGTTTCATCCGCATTCAATTGTTCCATTGTGCAACTTTTCTAGCAAAACACGATGATAGCGATGAAGCTGACCTATTTTCTTGGTGAATGAGGAGTGCTTTTTAAAGACGCCAACATCCACTTCTTAGAGCGCATCTGCCACCATTTAATTTGCATAAAACTACCCAAACAGCAATAAAACCCATTCGCATGATTACCTTAAATTGGAACTGGTGCATCATGTACAAAAGCTGCAAAACGAAGTTAAAAAACACCCCTGTTTCATCCAAGTCCAACCCAATTTCCTTTGTAAAACTATTCATTCAAGTATTTTTAGCAAGTTTCAGGACACTGATGCGTACCGACATAACAACTCCTACAACTTTCCTACTATTTTTGCAATATCCATATCCAATGTACTTTCATGCATTCTGCAAGAGTGTTGCAAAAAACCTTTTCCTGTGCTATCATCCGCTTACCCTCGTTTCTGGGTCAACTCTAGAATGAACGAGTCAGCAGTCTGTAGTTTACTAGCCTTCCAACTTCCTTATATTGTACAAAGTATAAACCTAGAAGGGACATTTCAAGGTAGTTTTTGTAGCATTTGCCACCAACGCCGCAGCGTTTATAAGAAGAGCATGATAGTCGTTTTCATCAGAACGAAAACTCATCCGAGTTCGCAATATTTTTTGTAGTGAAAAAGGGCAAGAGTGGAAAAAAGAAGGGAGGATAAAATATGCCTACACATTAGTCTATCGATTGCCCTCATTTCATTCACTTTCCTAACCATACTCCGAAATGTTACCCTCGTTGTAAGAAATACTAGGAGCATTCTAGTTACAACTGCACTACTTCCTGTAAAAAACTTCCAGCAAAACTCTGTGAAAGTCCTCGTGTAAATCCGAGCTCAAGGCAAGAGCACGGCATTGACTGGGTTATGGAGTACCTACCGGTTTCTTTGTTTCCCTCTTTCTTACTTTTCAGGGCAAAACAAAAGAGGTTTTTCTATTTAACCGGCATTCATCACAACTATTTTATTATTTGCCAATCATTAATTTCACGGCTAAATCATTTAAATCCTTTGAGATTTGAAAAGGTTTAACTGCAAAGTTTATAGTTCTGATGAACTCAATCGTTTAATGACTCCAATTTTCGTTAAAAACACCTTAGGTCAGTGTGTTTCGATGAGCTCTTATTGGTGTTATCTTGCAAATTATCTGTTTACTTTCCACGATAAAAGGATCCATTTACCGGTCAATCACCATTGTACTTTTCACCAAGCACTTTTCCCATTATCAACTTATCATCTTTTTTACCATCAAATGGTAAAATTTGTCAAATGATAAACATCTCTCAGAAATTGACATCAATATCCTCTCAAAGCATCGTCATACGTTATAAATTATTCCATCTTTTTGATCAAATTCGCTCACGTAGAAAATTTATATCCATTTTGGTTTTTTACCTAAAGGAATTGAAAGTAACAAACAAGTCACACTGAATTACCCAAATGAGCCAAGGTTAAAAAGTATTTGCTTCATCTTGGATGAAACAGGAAATCAATTTCATCACCTTTCACCTTATTATACAGGGAATAATATTCCAAGTTCATTGTAGTTCTGCCGTCATCAGAATTTAAAAAATATTTCCATAGATTTGAGGTTATTTCATACAATTCTCCAAATCCCCTCAAAAACCGAAACATTATCCTGTTTTTGA